>QJNZ01000344.1:0-93020 GCA_004155055.1 Monosporascus sp. CRB-8-3
TTTTTTTAAAAAAAAAAAAAAAAAAAAAAAAAAAAAAAAAAAAAGAGAAATAGAAAATTACCAGGGTAGCTCGCCGACAAAGATATTTAAGTCGGTTAATTTTTTAATAAAACATATCTTAGTACTTTTATACGAAATGACTTTTTTTAAAAAAGAAAATGTTTATTTTTACGAAATAAATTATGTTCTTAATAAATGCCGCAAAATTAAAAATATACTTTTTTTTAAAAAGGGAACGTTTATTATAAAAAAGGTAAAAGTTTTTATAGTTAGAAAGAGGTGGTAATAAATAATCGTAATTAATAAAGGCTGAAAGTAATTATTATAAAAAGGTTTAAACGAAAAAAAAGAAAGTATAACGTTTATAATAAGTCCGGATATAATGCGCGTATTTATAAAGAAGTTATAAAAACGTTTAGCGATAAGAAGTTTAATTAATTTAAATTAATTTATTACGTAGTAATTGTTTTATTTAATTTCGTTATCGTAAAGCGTAAAAAAAACAAGCGATTCGCTTATAAAATACGTTGATTAAAGTAATATAATATATTAATTTATTTAGTGAAATTATATAATTATATTTTTAAGGAAAATGATAAGAAATTAAGTAATTAAAAGAATTTAATTTTCGAAGAAACGGTATAATAAAAAGTTATGATTTTAAAAATAATAATATATAATAATTAATACAATAAATGCTTTAAAGCGCTAAGAAGGTATATTAATTAATAAAAGATATTAAACGTATTTTTATTACGAAATAAATTTTCTTAATAATATAATTTACTATAGCTTTATATTAACTTTTATAGATAAAAGCGTAAAAAATAAACAGCGTTATTAAAAATTAAAATATTAAAAAAATAACTGTTTCGAATTAGTTACGTAACGCTTTAATTAATAAGTAGTTTATTTCCCTTTTTTTAAAAGTTAAATAGAATTTAAATTATTTTTTATAATATACGTATTTCTCTTTTAAAAAGACGTAACCGTATAACTAAATTAAACAAACTAATAAATTATATTATATCGGTTATTAAATGTTAGATATTCAGACCAATTGTTAGCTCACTGAGCTACGAACCCCTCTTAGGTCGTATCAGCGACTGTTGTTAGACAACTTCTTATCAGGATTTATATAGGGTCCTATCCTAGCCTAGTCTTCTTAGCTATAAAGGGCTATATTCTTACAATTACTCCCTTCCCCAAAGGCCTTAATCCCTAAGGCTACCGCGTTACCCTCCCGTACGACCGGATTTCTATACAGGATCTCTTTGCCTAATAGTAACTACCCGTACTTAACTAAGTCTAACAGTAACGTTTCTAGCTAAGCTTTATTTAGCTAAGGCCAAAAAAAAAAGCCCTATCGCAATTTCCTCGCCAATTAAGACAGTACAATACGTGCAAAAACAAAAAATTTAGGCGCGACCTATAACCTCCGACCGATTTATTTCTGGTCTTATCGCCTTACTTTCTAACGGTACAACTTTTCTTATACGCGTTATTTTGCGCGATTTTAAATTTATTTATTCGGCTTTTTCTAACTATTTATTCGGTTTTCTAGCCCTTTAAATATTCTGGTACGTATATATTTTTAGTACGACTTAACATGTAATAAGGGTGATCAGTTCCATAACACCCCCGCAACAGGTGATCAGTCTGTATTAAAAGGTGCGCCCCCCGAGGGAATTGAACCATTAACCCGTCGGGCGTTAAGTAAGTCGCTGATACAATTGTCAGATATTCAGACCAATTGTTAGCTGTCAGCTAGCAGGGGGTGCTAAACGCACCCCATATACGGAAAGGATCCTTTTAATCGGAAGATATATATTCCGTTGCTAGGCTATATAAAAGCTGTACGCGTACGAGAAATATACGCAAGTTAGCTTAATATAACAATATAATTAATATCTTTTATATTTAATAATTAAAAGTTTTATTCGTTTAATTTGCGTTATTATTAATTAATTAATTATTATTAAAACGATATAAGCTATATATTAATAATAATTATTCGTATATTTTATTAATTACAATAATAATAATATCGTTAACGTCCTCCGTTATTTATAACGGACCTAAAGACTAGGACCGTTTTAAAGGCGAATTCCAGGTTAAAACGTACGTTTTTAATATATGGGATTATATTAATTTTAATTAGTTATTTCCGTAATTTATTAAATTAATAGAATTTAATATAATTTCGTATCCGAAGCGACGAATCCGTTATATAATACGAATTAATACCTTAAGCGGTTTTTTAATTATATTTACGTTTTCCGGAGGAATTTATAAAGAAATCGATTATACCGGTTATTTAACGAATATTTTTAAGATAATAACCGAAGATAGATAAGTTTATAATTAGGATTTTACGGCATATATTTATAAAGATCGGAAGTACGATATTTTCCGAAAAAGTAATAACGATTTTGTAAAATAGGTTTTGGAATTAATATTTTTAACGATTAAGGAAATAACTTTTTTCCTAGGAAAGAATTTACGGAAATGGTACGTTAAGTTAGTTAAATCCGGTAAGGTATACGATAGTAGGTTTTTAATTAATATTTAACAAAAGTACTGTAAAAGGTTAAAATAAACCTCGAAATCGGTAAAGAAATTAAACGAATAAATCGTAAAATAATAAAAGATTATAACCTAAAAATAACGATATAAAGTTTTAAAGACGAAAACAACAATCGTATAAGTTAACAATTTATATATAATACTGGTACTTATTATAAGGATATAAATAATTACGTTATATATAGTAAAAAAGTTTAAAATTAATAATAATACGATTAATTATTAAAAAATAATAGTTAATTTTTTAAATTACTAAATTATAATTTATTTATAACTTATATTTAAGAATATTAAAGTAACGTTTCTAATGTTTTACGGGATATTTACGGATTCTTTTAATTAGAACGATTTTAATTAAGAAAAAATTAAAAATAACTTTTAACTATAAAGGAGGATTTTAAAGCGTAAACCGAAATAAGGTGGTTATAAAAGTTCTTAAACGGGCCGAAATAATAATAATAATAAGCGAAAACGCTAAAAGTTAAACGTATAAAGGATTTAGTATAAAGCGTATTTAAATTTTTTATATATATTATTTTAATACTTTTACGCGTTTTTTAATAAAATTCCGGTAAAGTTTAAATTTAATAAGGTAATTTTAACGTTAGTTTAAAATCGAATTATTTTCGATTAATTCTTAAAGGAAAAAATTAATTATTTGTTAAAAGTTATAAAGAAAATAATTATTTAAAAAATAAATTAATTTTTAAAGGAAGTAAAACGGGTTCTGGTATATTTTTTAATTTTTAATTAACGTAATACGGTAAACGTTATATTTTACTTTTTAAGGAATTCGTTTATTTTGGATTTAAAATTTACCATATATATTTTTAATTTTATTAATAAATTCCTAAATTATAAAATAACGATTTAAAACGACGGAATATACGTAAGGAATAATTTTATCCCGATTAAAAAATACGGAAAAATAAATATATTATTTTAAAACTTTAAAAGCTTAAAAACGTTACGTTTGTACAATATAACTTATTACGAAAACTTTATATATAATTTAATATTTTTCCGGTAATTCCGAAAAAAAAGGTATTAATAAAATAACCGAAAAATTAATAACTTTATTTGAAATAAATATAATTAAGTAATTATTACGTTAATAAATAAATTTAATTTATTTATTATCGAAAATATTAACGTAATAATTATTTATATAGCTTTTATATTTTATAAACGAAACGTTAATTTATATATAACGAAATTATTACGAATTGGTAATAATACGATTTAATATTTAAAATTAAGATATTTTAGGCCCGAAATAATTATTTAGTTATAATTTTATATAAAAGGAATACGTTTAAAAGGTTTTATAATAATCGAATATTAAATATATAATAAAGTAAAGGTTAAAAAGCAAATACGCCGAAAACCGAGAAAAAAAGTTTCCCGATTAAAATAACAAATTGTTATTAACTTTATAAATTTCGAAAAAAAACCCGGAAAAATATAAATATATTATATTCGTTATTAATAAGTATTTAGGTTTTATCTGGGATATTTACCTTAAGAACCGAACATAAAATATATTAATTATAACGTTCGAATATTTTTTAAAAATTTTAAAAAACTAAGATAAGGTTTTTCTATAGGTGATCGAATACGATAACGAGATTTTGAAAAATTATTAATTTCGAGATATATTATAATCGTTTTTGTTTAATATTAAATTTAAGTTTTTAATATTATATATCTAGGTTTAAAACGGGGGTATAAAGCGTTTAAAAGGTATAATTAAGGAAAAAATAATTACGATACGAAATAACGTTAAATTATTTTCGTTTTTAATTATATATATTTTTAAAGTAATATATATTTATATAACCGTATCTTTAAATATATATTTTTTTGGCAAAGTTTATATAAGGTTTATTATATTTATTTAGCATATAAAAACGGTATTATAATATTTAATCGGAAGTATTAATAAGTTTACCTGCAAATATACGGTTATATAATTTACATTATAATAATTACCGTTATAAAAAAGAAACAAAGATTTTAAAAGTTGAATTTTAAAACTTAAATTAGTTTTTTAATCGGTTATCAATTTACGAATATTTACAAAATCTGGAACCCGTTAATTAATAAAGTTATTATTATTTAAAACGTACAGTTTAACGAAAAGGTTACTTTTTTAAGTAATATTAAAAATTTAAAAAACGATTTTTTATACGTTATAAAAGAAAAGTTATAAAAGTTATTACGATAAGTAAAACTACTTAATTAAGACCTAGGTTACTTAAATATATAGATATAAAAAAACGAAAACCTAAGCGGAATAATTTAGTTACCGGTTAAATAAAAAAGGTAGTTTTAAAATAATATAAACGTACGAAACGTACGGAATAAAAAAAATAAGTTTATTTATATAAAATTAATTATTTTTATATAATAATTATACTCGAATTATTTCCGTTTTTTAAATTATTATTTTTATTAACGTTTATTTTAATAATTATTATAATTATTACGTTAACGGAAGTAATAAAAATAATTCTAGGTTTTTGTTACGTTATTTAACTTAAGGTAACGGTAAAAGATAAAGATATTTTACGGGTTATAAACGTAAATTTCCTGTACGTTTTATATTAAAAAAATAATTATCGGTATAATTATTAAATATAGGAAATTACGTTTAACGTAAAACGAATAATTTATTTTATTAATATAATTAATAATCGGCCGGTAAACTGCGGAAATTTAAAGAAGTTAATTACTTAAAATACGCGTTATTTTAATCGGAAAAATTTCGATACGAAAATATATAAAATCCTTAGGTTACAAAACCGGATATATAGGCGCGATTTATTATTCCCGCCGCGAAATTATAAAAAGTTAAATATATATTTTTAAAAAAAAATATTTCGTAAAACCGAAAAAGCTTATTTGTAAAATTATAAAAAGATATAATTCTGGAAAATCGTTAATTAATCTTTTATTAAAAGGAAATAAGTTCTAAGGTGTATGTAAATATACGTTTATAAGTTCGATAAGTATAGCCGGTTATAAAAATGCAAAGTATATCTTGTTATACGAAATAATTAATAATTAAAAAACGTTTATAATAATATATACGTATTTATTTTAGTTAAAAGGTTATTTAAAACCTTAATTATTATTATAATTAAATTCGATTTAAAGTTAAAGTAATATAATATTGTTAACGTTTTTGTTAACGCTTAGTTACTTTATAAAGTATATATAAAGATATTCTTAAAATACCTGTAACGTAATAAGACTTTTTTAATTAAAAAGGCTTTATACGGCTTAAGGGAGTTATTATTGTTATGGTAAAAAGACTTTATCGGAACGTTTAAGAAACTGGGATTTAACCCCGTTTTTTATGAACTTTGTTATTTTATTTGTTAGGGGGTGCTTATTTTTTTTTTTGTAAATGATATTATAACAGCATATTATAAGAAAGATTAAAACTTTATTAATTAGTTAATTCAGTAAATTCGGGAACGGTATACCTTTATAAAAAGTAAGGACTTATAATAGTTTCTCGATATCGAAGTAATTAGAGATAAACCTAATAAAAAAATCTGGTTATTTTAATCTAACTTTATAAATAAGCTAATTAACTTAATTTTTAAAAAAAAATTAAATAATTTCCTAAAAACCTTTATAATTAACGTTAAGTTACTGCCGAATCTTAATTTAATTTATTTAGGTTTTATTAATAAATATTAAAAAAAAATCGGTTTTATTTTTTATATAGCAATTAATACGTAACCCGATATATTTTTTACCGTATTCTAACTTACCCGTTTTAATTTAAACCTTAACGACATATATTATAAAGCCGTTAATCGAGTTATATTATATTTAATCGGAATTAAAACGTTAACGTTATAGTTCGAAGGCGAAAATTTGTTAAATATATAAAGTAACGCCTTTTTTACGGATAATACGATTAATCGAAAAAACTTTTAAGTTTACGTTATAAAATTATTTAAAAAAAAATGATAAAATAACAGGCGAATAAGTAAAATATAATAATTACTTTTATAACCGAAACGGAATTATTATCCCTTATATAAACTGTAAAAAAAAATTTATTTAATTTTCGATTAATTAAAAAATTAAAAATTATTTTAAATACTGGACCGCTAAATATATAATGCGATAATTAGTAGATAATACGGCTTATTAACGCCGACGTTGCCCTATTACAGACAAAATTATAGTACGTAAATATATATAATTACTAGTTACGAAAAGCCGTAAAAAGAAACTTAATTAAAATGGATTATACGCTTACGGGCGATATGCTAGTTAATAAACTAATTAAAGCCCTATTATGCAAACCGTTTAGGTACTTTAAAAAGCAGCTAGAATTAATAGATATTACGGAAACTTTTAAGCGGTAAAGGAATACCTTACGAATAATTTTAAAAAAGAAATTAACTAATTAAAAGGAATTAATTGCTAAAAAAAAGATCGAATGGAAAATTATAGCTTTAGGAAGTAATAATATATAATAATTAACGCTATAAATGCTTTAAGGCGTTAAGAGGGTATGTTAATTAGCAGGGGGTGCTAAATGCACCCTATATACGAAAAGGATCCTTTTAATCGGAAGATATATGTTCCGTTGCTAGGCTATATAAAAGCTGTACGCGTACGAGAAATATACGCAAATTAGCCTAATACAACAACATAACTAATATCCCCTATATCTAACATTAGCTTACTGAGCTACGAACCCCTCTTGGGTCGTATCAGCGACTGTTATTAAACAGCTTCTTATTAGGATTTATATAGGGTCCTGTCCTAGCCTAGTCTTCTTAGCTACAGGGGGCTGTATTCTTACATTAAACTTTATTAAAATCTAACCTTTTCGTATATTACCTAATTATACCCTTATAAATAACTATTCTTAACGGAATTTTAAATAGTTTTCGTAATTCGAAATAACCGAATAAATTATTATTTATAATCCTCTAAGTTATATCGATTTAAAAGTTAAATTTCGGCGTTTTTCATCCCGTTATTATTATCTTTAATTTTACCAGTAATTCCTTTATAAGCCGGATATTTCTTAGTATAAGTTTACGTAAAAACCGATTATTTTTATCGTTTTTAATTAAATCGTATTTAAAAATTAAAAATAAAACCCGGTTTTTTTTGAAAAAGATATTAATATTAATAAAGATATTAATATATTTAACTTAGCCGATTATTTTATTTAAATCGGGGAATATAATAAAAATTATTTCCGTTAAGATTTCGTAGGTACGAAATATTAGAACTTTATATTCGGATTTAGCGGGCATATTTTAGTTATTTTAATTAATAGGAAATCGAAAAGCCGTAAAATCGATTAAGGTTAAAGAAGGTGGTTATCGTAAGACTGGCGAAGAGTTGTAAAGCAGTTATCTTATACGAACTTAAGGTTTACCGCGAAAAGCTTAATATCTCCTAAGTTATTATTTACCTTCTAGGAAATTCCCCCTGCCAAACTAGCTAAAAGGTACAAGGTTTATCAGGGTCGAAGCTTGTCGGCATTACGTAATCGGTTTCGAAATAAGGCTTTTCGAAACCGAAATATATAAATTATTATAACCGTAAAAATTATTAATAATAACCGTATTCGAAAATATTAAATAAAGTATTTATTATATTAATTATTAGTATAACTATTTTATATCTTTAATTTAACTTAAATAAAATAATTTAAACTTAATAACCTTATATAATATACGTATTATTTATGTAAATTAAATTTCTAATAATATAAATTAGTTAAAAATTATATAAAAATAAATAAATAATAGAAAGTATATTAAATTAGCTTTAATATTAAAGTTAAATAGAATCACTATATCGGTATAGTAAATATCTAGTTCGTTTACATATTATATAAAATAGCAAAAATATAAAAAATATATCGATACGTAGAGGCCGTATAATGCGCTTATCTTTACTTTTCTAATTAGAACGCGTTAAAATTCCAAGTTAAGAAATCGATTCTTAGGGAGCAGAGGTCGACATAATAACCCTTCGTTCCACTCCCTTCGCAAGCTCAGTAGGTTAAAACGAGGGCATACCTTATCCAGACACTCAAAACGGAAACAGCGCCACCGACCGAGCCACGCCGTCAACTCTATTTCCTGTAGACCACGGGTAAGCTTTGCACGCAGGGCATCAAAAGCTCTGCAAACCTTGCATGGACTCGGTAAGCTTTGGTAGGCAGGACATAAAAAGCCCGGCTGGGCCTACACCTACGAGCTCTTCTGCTCTCCCACGATCCTCCACATAATTACAATCAATCCATCAACCTTCAAGGGCTTCCAGGACTAGCAAGCCCGTATGCCATTCACTGGTTTTCACCTTTCTTCATCACAATTACCGTGCTGGAGGGTGTTATCTCGCTGCTGTGCGTAGGATCCTACTTTCGTCTCCTCTTCACCTACTACGGAGAGCCGATTGATCGACGGAGAGCTGCCCCAATCTGGAAAGAAGGACTTATCGACAGCACGTGGGCGCGACGGGACCGGCCGGACCGTGACGATGCAAGAGGAACCTGTTCACCCAACGCTTCAGGCACAGCCAGCACCAGATTTGGCGCCACCAGTTACCGCACACCTAACCACCATCAGCCAAAATCATGTGGGAGCGTCCAGCAACACTAACCCTACTATTGCTTCCACCACGAATCTAGACCTTCTTCTTCCACCTTTTCCCAAGTCTGAGTGGGTACATCCTCTTCCCTCTACTGCTTTCTCTAGCCTTTCGGACTCTCGGTCCCTGGTAGATGTATAAGCGCAAATCTGACCAAGAAACAGGCGAGCAATGGCAACGGGAACTCCACCACCCGAATACGAGGGGTATGTGGGAATCCTGCCTGTCGTCCCGGCAAAGAGCAACCTTAGCACGGGAGCCGCCTTCGAGCCGATGGTCATCACCCGCCTGGAGCGCCTGGAAGCCGGCCAGAACCGGATTGAGGCGGCGATCCTTGGTATGCAGCAGCAGTCGCAGACTTGCAATCAGACTCCAAGCGGCCGACGCTCGCTGCGGCCATTCTGCCGACGGTTTCGGTCTGCTTTGGTTAAGGAAACGCGTCGTTTGCTTCGTATGATAGATGGTTGGCTCAGGGATCAATGCTCTCGGGTAGGAGCTTATCTTTATCTGTTTGTAGCTAAAGGGTATCGGCTCGCAGCTTGGTTAATGGAGGTTGGCAACGATCGCGCTCCCAGCGAAAGGTATATGGCGGAAGCAGCTGAGGCCCGACGAGACGCAGAACGGTTTGAGAAGATCGCCAGGGGTATCCTAGAATCCCTTAAGAATGGTACCGACTTTGATGAGTCGATGGCGTAGAAGCTGCCTCGATCAGACCACCCCTAGTGGCCATTGTCTTACCTCGACATTGATATTGGGCTACGACGAGTCGATAGCTTATCATCACTACCTAGGTTAGAAATAGAACTTAATGCCTCAAACTCCATACGTATGGGCTCCTGACTCCTGACGACCCGTTCCTGCTAGCAATGATATATGGCTCACATGGCTCAAGGTCGTTGCCGATACAACTCAGCTGGCCTAGGTGTCGGCGTATCAGCTTGGTATATCCCGTTCATGAGGTTTTTCGCGAGAGCAACCACATGTATCTTACCTACCTTTCTTGTGAAACTATATACCTAAGGTAGGTACCTAGTAAGCTCAGTTTCCGTAGCATGACTGTGCGGTAGCCGAAGCGTGCTTTACTGTGTTTCTAAGGTTTCAGAATGGCTCTTGCCATCTTCCCCTTTGCGGCCTGCTCTTGGCTTTGAGACGCTAATAACGACCTGATGTGCGTACCTTCCTATGCTGTTTCGCTCCTCCCTTTTCTGTGCTGTCTGGCTTGTCCACGAGCTCCGCCAACATGTCATTCTATACTGCCTCCCCGGAAAGGACGTCCACGGGACCAACTATGGAGCGCCTGAGGCTGTCGTTTTGCGGCGGTGATATCTCAAATGTCTCGATCTACCGAATAGTCAGGCACTGCCCAAACCAGCATTTAAACTTAAGAAAATCCCAGATATTAAGAGCCTACGTCGAACCTGACGGGTGAGAAGAAGGGAAGGCACGCCCCTTCTATCCTCCGCGTCTTACATCGGGTAGACTTGAATTGTCACGAATTATAGCCCCGTTGCGGGATTGATCATCCATAAAAAGGAAGGAATGTGAATAGGACGCCACGATGGAGCCTGGTGCCGATGACAGGTGCATGAAGTTCGATATTGGTTTTCTGCGGATAACGCCGTCAACAGGCAGCGAGTCGAAGGGAATGGACGGATTCGGTTGAGAAAGTGATGGGTGTCGACGAACGTGGCAACGTGTTGGACATGTATCGGATGCGCGCCGAACGACTTGACGCCCTTGTGTATGTGCTGGAAGGTTGAGAGAGTATAATTATCACGCGGAGATACAACACAGGAGGCTCTGTGACGGTGGTGTCAGGCGATGCCGTGATGAGCCGTGATAGATGGCGAGAAGCCGAAATCCATGTAACGTGAAGGCGAGAGGGAAAGCATTTCGGCCAAGATTTCATGCCACAAGAGAGGTGGCATCAGCCCACCTGCCCGAGACGGGCGAAGAAGCTGGCAAGTGCCGCTTTGGGGGAAAATTTGTAACCCAATTCAAAATTGACCTCGCCTTCCAGCTGCCTCCCAGCCGCAAGATGGTTGCAGTACCGGAGCGCGAGGCAGTTACAACTCGCAGGGGTATTCTTTGTCAGTTACCTCCACCTCCCCAACCCAGATTCCCTAAACAGCTAATATGTATACTCCTATACATTTTATATACAAAAATACCTCTATTAATTCCTTTGCTATATTTACCATTCTAAAAGTAACGTTTTATTTTATCCTATTAGGCTAACGTTAATGATATTCAGAAATTTTTAAAACGATATATTAAGCTTTAAGTATTATTATATATAGTTATTTTTTTATAATTATAAATCGTATCTTTTTTAAAGTAAAATTTTATATAAATTTATACTTTTTTAAAAAAGTGTAAATTAAAGTTATTAAAAGGTTATTAAAGATATATATTTTAAAAGTGTTAAATTTTCGAAAAAACGTTTTATTTAATAAGTCGAGTTATTATTATATTTTTTAAAAAAAAACGTATTAAAAGAATATTTAATAATTATTAGCTTTAGTTAAACTACGAATCTTATATAGGTCGTATTAATAATTATTATTAAATAATTTCGTTTTAGAATTTATATAAGGTTTAATTTTAAATCTATTTTTAAAATAACTTGTAAAAAAGCTTATATTATCTCATAATTACTTCTTTTCTTAAAAGGGCCTTATTTTTAAAGCTACCGCCTTACTACTTTCGTATAACCGGATTTTTATATAAAATCTATTTTTCTAATAGTAACTACCCGTACCTAAATAAATCTAGTAATAACGTTTTTAACTAAGCTTTATTTAATTAAGCTAAAAACAACTTTATTATAATTAAAAATAACGTTAATAGGTAAATTATAAAAATTTTAAGCGTAATTTATAACTTTTAACTAATTTATTTCTAGTATTATTATCTTATATTTTAGCGTTATAACTTTTTTATACGCGCTATTTTTACGCAACTTTAAATACGGCTTTTTAACTTATTTCGATTTTTTTAATTATTAAAATATTTTAATACGTATATATTTTTAATATGTCTTAATATTATACTATTCCCGTATAAGGGCTAAGCTAGTTAACCAACTATTAAATCAAGTTGTACGGTTTATGTTAGCAATCGTATTACGGGATTTAAATAATAAAGATAACTTAGTTACGTCTGGTAATATCAAGGGTACCTTAAGTAACTAAATTATATTACAAACTAATATTATATAAGCTATGGAAATAAATATCTTATATATTATTTTCCTTGTTATCAGTACGGTATAGCTTTAAAAGCTTTATAATAAATCCTGTCGAATTATTACGTAATTACCTTATCTAATCCTTAAATCCCTATGACGACCGTCTTTAAAGGCCGTAACTAATTAAATCGTAATACGATTTCCTTTTTTTTTTTTTAATTTTTGCCTCGAAAACCTTTTTTTCTTTTTTTTTGGTAAGTTATTATTATTATATCGGAAAGTATTAAAAAAAGATAAACTAATCGTAAAACTAAAAAGCGTAACTCTTTGCTTAAGTTAATTATTTTCCGTTTTATAAATATATCCGTATATTCTTATTACGCCCGCTGAAGTTTTTTTTCCTGCCGCACTTTAATATTAAACTCTTTTCGGTATAAGGAATACGTATTACGAATCAAGGTCTTTACGACGTAAATAGGTTTTTAATTTTTTAATTCGAACGATTTATTTCCAACCATCTCCGAGCCGAAACGGAACTTAAAAAGGCTAAGGAAAAGGTAGAACAGGCGCAGGCAAAGGTTTACGGTTGCGTAAAAAAAAGAAATTATAGGCTAACCGTATAGCGTAAATGTTATTTTAGGGTTTTTAGTTATTAAAGGAGCTGGATAAATTAAAGCGTTACGAGGAGTAAAAGTAAGCGTAACGAGAGCGTATAACGACAACTATCGTATAATTTATTATTTTTCTAAAATAGTTTAGAATCGTTACTATTAATTAGCCAGATCCTGGTAATCTTAATTAGGAAACGGTCGTTTTTAATATTGTTAATAAAAGTTTTTTAATAGGCGCTAAGTAGTAATAAGGTTCTTAACGGGTTTTTAAGTGTTTTCGAAATTTAGGTAATTTTTTTATTTAACTAGGTATTAGGTAAATTCTTTTTTTCCGTAAATTAAATATTTTTTTTACTTCGTAATTTAATATATCCTTTTCTACTTTTTTATTATATCTAGTATTAACTTTAATAATATCTGCCGTTAATTTAAATAAGAAAACATAAAAAATTAGATAAAGTTTAATTTTAGGTAATAATTTTAATTGGTAATTATTTTTTAAGATTTTCTTAATAATCTTATATGGTTTAATATATTTAAAATCGAGTTTTTAATTTAAACGTTTAATTTTAATGGTTTTGGTAGTTAGATAAATTATTTTTCTTTTTTAAAAGGTTGGTTTTTCCAACTTTTTTTAGTTATAATATTTATTTATTTGTTTATATATAAATTAAAATTTCGTTTTTATTTTTTAATATAAATATTTAAGTTATTTTAAAGTAAGGATTACTTTTACGTTAATTCGTTTTTCCTTTCGTATTTCTTAATAAACTTCTAAAGTAAAACTAAAGTTAGCAATTATTAAGGTTATTTTAATACTATTGTAATAACTGGTATTATAAATTAATTATACGATATTTAATTTTTTAACTTAATTATTTTATTCGTAATTAATATAGCATCGTAAATACGTTTTTAATATCTAGTTAGTTTTTTCTGTTTATTTATTTATTTTAAGTTTAAAAACGTTCGATAATTTATAATTTAAGCTAAATTATGTGATTAAACCTTACCAGAATTTCGAAATAAAAATTATGCTTTTTTTTAAAAATAATCTTTATTAGTAATCTATATATATTGCATATATATCGAAAAAAAATATATTATTTATTCGGTATCTATATTTTCGTTATAAAATAAAAAACAAAAAAACTTTATAAATCGGTTAACGACTGCAAAGACGTTATCGTAATATATACCCGTAACTGGGTTTTTTAATAAAGGAAATTTCGTAATAAAGTTAAATATAACTAAATCTTATAACCGTTTAAAAACTAATAATAGTTATAATTTTCCGGATAATTTATATCGTTTAACTTTTACCTTAACGTAAATGTCGCATTATTACATAACCTTTTATATAATTAATTTCATTTTAGGAAAATGATATATTTATCGTAAGCATTTTAAGATTTATAGATCCTTAAATATTTATATAATTAATATTTATATATTTCTCGAATTAGGTTTTTTTTTTAGTATTTTTCTAATACGTAAATTTTATTTATATTTTAATTTTTAAATAAATTATTATAATATTGCTATATTTCTTTATATATATTTAATATAAATATTTTAATAATGTTAATATATCGTTATTATAAAAATCTCTTTAATATTCGGTCGAAAATAATTTGTTATATTTTTACCTTAAGGTTTTTTAAATTTAATTATCTGTTAAAAGCATTTACTTTGTTATTTTCTAATTTTTTACGATAAATAATAACGTAATTATCATCCGATTAATTCTTTAGTAATTGCGAAATAAAAAATATTTTTATAATTTATATATATCTTTACTTAATATTTATTTCCTTTAAAATAATCCCTAAATTCCTTAAAGGCTTTAATAATAATTACGAATTCCTTATCGTAAATAAAGTAGTTTAATTTAAGACCGTATAATTTATAAAAATAAAAAGCGATAAAGTATAATCTTTCTTAATTATCTCGTTAGTAAATTATTACTCTTAAAGCAAAGTTTAAAACGTCGGTCTCGAATTTTACTAGTTTATTTAAGTTGTACATTATTAAAACAAGTTTATTAATAAAAGTGTTTTTTAATCGTTTAAAAGCTTTTTTCGTAACTAGAACCTAGACAAATCATCGGTCTTTTTTAATAAATTCTATTAATAATATCGCGATTTTGCTAAAATGCCGTATAAATCGTCAGTAATAGTTGGCAAATTTAAGGAATACTTGTACCTCGGTAATATTAATAGGTATTTTCTAATCCTTAATTACAGTAACTTTTTTAAGGTTTATTCTAATATACCTTAAAGTAATAATATATTTTAGGTATTCGATTTCCTAAATGTAAAAAATACTTTTTTCTACATTAATTAAAAGATTAACGTCTTATAAGGCTTATAAGACCTTATAAACGTATTTTACGTACTTTTTTTCGTTTTCGAATAAATAAAAATATTATTAAGATAATATATAACAAAGATATTAAAATACTTTCGAAATATATAATTAACCATTCGTTAAAAAGTTACTAATACGTTTATAAATCCGAAAAGCATAACAAAATACTCGAATAATTCGTACTTTATTCTAAAAGCTATTTTCCATTCATTTTCTAATTTAATTCGAATCTAGTTATACCTTTCTTATAAATCTAAAACCGTAAACCATTTAACATTTCGTAATTAATCTTTAATATCGGTAATTAAAAGTAATAGTATTTTGTTCTTAACAGTAATATCGTTAAATTATCGGTAATTGATAATAAATCGTAATTTTCCGTTTTTTTATAAAACGAAAAATATTAAGTATTTTGTTAATAACTTAAACCGTTATATATATCCTTTTCGTAATTTATCCTTTAAACAATTACAAAAAACGTATAATTTTACCAAATTTAAGTTATAAATAAAATAAAAAACAATTATCTTACCGTTCTTAAGAATTATTTCATAATCTTATTCGCTATATTATAATAACTTCGTATCGAATTTTTCTTAAAAAAGCTTTTTATATTTATAATATTATAATAATACTTTTACTATTTACTTTAATAGTTTTTTAAGCTGTATTTATAAGTTATCGTTTATTTATCGAAATTATACTTTAAGGTTTATAATAACGCGTCGTATTTTTTTACTATATCTTTAATTTTAAATATGTTTTATTTTTTTAAGTAATAAAATTTCTATCGTATCCTTATTTTTACATTCGTTATCTTTATCGATCGAATGTTAAAATCTTAGGTTTTCTTCATTTTTCCATATATTAAAAAACAAACGAAAACTTATTTAATCAATTTCTTAATTAATTAATGGGCTATACTAACGCAACTATAATTTTCTAAAAATCTTATTATATCTATTTAATAAGATAATATCGAAATTAATAATTTATCTTTTTCCTTTAATAAAGGTCTTAAGATAATTAATCTCGCATTTAACTTATCCGTTGTTATAGGCGAATCTTTAACCTTTAACATTTTCGACTTTATAAAAGTAATTTTTCTTCTTCCATAATAACTTTAATTAATTTATTACTTCCGGGCTAATATAATTAGTAATTATCGTTCCGTAATCCGCTATTACGGTATACCAGTTTTTCTTAATTCGTATTTATATCATAATAACATTATTACTTATAACTCCAAATATTACGTTTAAAGCTTTTTTAAAATGTTATAACTTAACCTTTTTTTGTTTACCTACGGCTTTTTTATAAATAACGTTAATCTTTTAAAGTTTATAAAAGCTCTCGTAAAGTCTTTATATTCCGATCATTCTATTTCCGGAATTTTTTTAATTATTTCTCTATTCGTATTATTTATTTTTATAATTACTTAAGTTATTATTGTATATCCTGTTATTTATAAGTTTATTCCGTAAAAATTTTAATTATTTCTTTATTTAATAATATCAACTACAAACTATCGTTTTCCTACCGGGTATTATATTCCTTTTCGTTCTTAAAATTCTACTATCCTTTTTTAATAAAATTCTTAATTTTATTCCTTAATTACCTATCGATCCTTTAAATCTATAATAAAAGCTAATTAAATACCTAGGTCGGTAATAACCCGTTAATAATACCTTTTCACTATCCTTTAAATTAACTTTTTTTTAATTTGATAATTATATTATCCTAAATAGTAAAAAGGGTCTTTTTACGAGTACAACTTTCCAAGTAGCTAATTTTATAATGCTACTTATTAATCGACTTCGTTTTTTTTTACGAATAACCGTAAGTATTAATATTACTGTTAATCGTTTTTATTAATCTTTCTTTAATTTTTAAAATCGAATCCTTCCTAGTACATTCGGATTATACGTTAATAAATTACCTTTTTCCATTCTTAATAAAATTGATATCTGGGTTTTTTATAATAAATAACGTAAATTTTCGTATATCGTTCCGGTTTTCCTAAATAAAGATTTTTTTTATAATGTTCTTATAGCTATTTTTGCAAAATCCGTTAATCTTATTTTTGTCGCTACTTTTTTTAATAAAATTAAACGAATAAATTTTCTTCCGTAAAGCCTTTTTACTCCGGATAATCCTCGTACTACTATACCACTATATACCAACTATTCCTAAATCGGATTATATTAATAATTCCTTTTTTATTATTTTTATTATTATTTTCTTGTTATCTTTTAACCACCGGCCTTTATTTTCCCTGCTATGATTTTTTAACTTTGTTATATCGGAAAGTTTTATACCCGATTTTTCCATAATTAAAACATTTAAATAAAGTTTATCCTTATTATCGAACTGCTCTAATCTTTATAAATCCCGGTTACGTTTCAAAAAATAAAATAAAAAAATAACACGTTTATTTCTTTAATTAAATTTATTAAATTTAAGTTATAAAACGTATTAACTTTTTTTCTTTTACTATCTTTTAAATTATCGATTATTAATTTTTACCGCCTTAATACTATACTTATTTAAGGAAATTAATCGTTTAAATTTAATAATTTCGTCTTTAACGTTATCCTTTAACCTTTTATAAAACATATCGATTAAAATGTTATCCTCGTTATTTACCTATTTTACCTTAACTATTAGATTCCGGAACTTTACCGCATACTTAAATACTAATCTTTTTTATTATAATTATAAAATTTTCTATATTACGGTACGTTCCTTATCAAAATTATTAAAATTAACCTTTAACTTTTTTTCGAAATTGGAGTAATTAGCAAAAATCTTTTTAATAAACCTTTTCATATTATCCTTTATATTCTTTAAGTAATCCCTTATAATTAATTCGAACCAGTTAAAAGTATCCCTCGTAAAGAATACCGCAACAGCGAAAATTTAATCCTCCGGGTCGTTAAAGGTTAGAAACCGGAAATATACTTATACTTAAATGAGAAAACTCTGGACGTTACCTTTTCCATTATAAGGTTAAAGTTTTTCTTATTTTATTTCTTTAGTTTCTGGATTTCGGCCTCTAATTTCTTAAATTTGTCCTAAAGCTGCTAAATACCAGTTTTTTCGATGTTAAATATTATCTTAACAATTTAAAATATTACTTAAAATTTAGCAATATTACTAAATAAAAACTTATAACGTATAACAGTTAAATTAATTAACCAAGTATTAAATTAAATCGTACGGTTTATATTAATAATCGTAGTACGAGATTTAAATAATAAAAATAACTTAGTTATGTTTAATAATATTAAATATATCTTAGATAACTAAGTTGTATTATAAATTAATATTATATAAGCTATAAAAATAAATATTTTATATATTATCTTCCTTATTATTAATACGGTATAACTTTAAAAGCTTTATAATAAATCTTATTAAGCTATTAAAATGGTATAGGGTTTAGGGACTTAGCTTTAGGACTAGTTAATTAGTCCTACTTAGCTCTGAGGGTATTTCTAGGAGCTCTTTTCTTTCGGGCGTAACCCTGTTATTGTTTATCATCGTCGACACTCTTTTTTTACAGTTTTAATACCGATTAATACAAATTTGCGTTATTTTGTATATTGCTCTTACTATGCTCTTGCCCGTAACGTTTTTATTAGATACTTATTAATCAAAATTAAATTTTCCTGACCTAATTTATTTGGTATCCTTGGTAAGAAAATTGGCTTTAGTTAACTGCCGAAGTAACTTACGATCTTTTATTAAAAAGTCGGAATAAACGAAGTCTTAATTAAAAAGCTTTCGATTAAAATAATTACGGAAAGTGACGGATAATTACAATTACGAAAATGGCGATTTGAAAGATATACGGTTACGATACGAACGATAGCAATACGATATGATAATACCGCTAACTCTGGCTGCGAATAATTAATAAAAAGCTGCTAAATAGGACATAATACTTTACTATAAAACGGAACTTCCCTTAATCGACAGCAGGAAAACATAGGCGAAAGCGACAGTGATAAAATATAGCCTAATTAACCTGTTCTGGATTAATTACAGGATTTAGATAATAATTTTTACTATAAAGTAACTTATATAACAGGATAAAAGTAAGCGAAACTTATTAGCAAAGATAAAAATTAACCGAAGGATTTGCAGTAATTAACGATAAGAGCTACGTATTCAAACAAAATTAAAAGATTAAAACAATAGAACTAACGACGTGGTTAACGATATAGAACGGATTACAAATTTAAGCAAAAAGTAAAAAGGGCCTGTAAAACTAAATATTTCGGTTCTAAAAAAAGAGTTACAAAAAAAAAAATAACGTTTCCCAGCAATATGCGAAAAAACCGACATAACCGCCAAACATCGATATTTAAACTTATCTGCTACTAATTAATCGGCATCTAGTATAAACGTTATTAAGTAAAATGTTATGGGATTTACTGCTTATATTTAATCTAAATATTAAGGCGGTTAAAATAATAGTAGAAATATTAACTTCCGTAATAAAAACAGTTTTAACTAAACTTGAAAGATAGCGACGTGTTAATTAAAAGGTAGTTATCTGGTTTAAAATTAAAAAAAAAAAATATTTATTTTTAGGTTACGATATAATTACAAAATATACTTAAGAAAAACTTTAAAAGCTATTATCTACTTTATACCTAAACATAATTTAATTACTGGAGCGGTATTTTCGAATTTAGAAAATCAAAAAATTACTTGCAGTAATTAGCTTTTTAAACTTAGTTTTAGCCGATTTGCTAAAAAACCTTCGAAGCTTTTAGAAATTATTACATAAGTAAAACCGTAAAACTTAACATTAGCACCGGAATTCCTTTGTAAAAAAAACTAAAGCCTTATTTTTAACGTTATTATTTAATACTGATTAAAGGAATTACAAAACGAAAGCGAAATTAATAAAGTTAAACCTCCGAGTAGTCTAATCGGATTACTAAAGCCTGTAAAAAAATCGAATGTTTTTAAAATTATTATTAAAATATCTAAAAAACGTAAAATTCCGTTAGCTTGAACTTTTTCGGAATTATTTATTAGACTTACGATATTAATACCAAAGGTAACGCCTATAAAACCTATTAATCAAAAGGATTTCGGTTTCCCTAACGACATAATAAATAAGATTATATCTTTTATAATTTTCCCGGATTCGTTTGTTTACCCTGAATTTCGTTTTTCAAGTATTAAAACTACCGATTAATTTAAAAGCGTTTATAAATTGTTTAAAAAGTATAAATTTAAAGATATTAACATAATTGTTAAATTTTTTTACTGGATTAATAATCCGAAAATAAAAAACTAAGTTAGGGCTGTACTTAAGGGAATTACCAAATAGGACGATGCTGTTATAAGTATCCTAAAAATTTTTAAGTTTTAAAACTTTAAGTAAATTCGAACTATTAAAAACCGGTTAAGGGTTTTAACGAAATAGGTTTAACGTAATATTTTTAATCACGTTTATAAATACTGTTTAAAACATACTGCAAAGGTCCGGAACATTATTAAAAAGACCAAATTAAAAAGGAAAACGATTAATAAGGACGAATATATTAAAAGTTTATTTAAAAGTTTTTCGGTTAACTATCTCGAAAAAGTTTTAAATAATTCCTTTATAAAGTTTGAAAATTTATACGTATTATTTTATAATAAAGCTTTAACATTAATTAAGGACTGGGCGTTTAATAAAGTTAAATTAATACGGTATAACGGATATAGAAAGTAATCGGGAATCCGTTTCGATTTTAATTATATAAAAAAAAATTAACTTTATTTGTTGTAATAATAAGAAACGAAATATTAACGTCCAAGGAGTCCTAATCCGAAATAGGCGTTATTTAGCCGTTTCGATTAAATATTTAATATTACGAATACGTTTTAGGAATTAAAAATTACGTAAGCCCGGCAAATCTAAAATTTAAAGGTTTTTAAGGAGGAAATAAGGAATAGGGAGGTTTTACGGATTTTTTAGTATTACGCCCTGTTAGGACAGGAATTACCTTGGGCTTAGGATTACGGTACCAATTTTTCGATTAATGTAATAAACTTTTAATTAAACGAATTTAAACGGAAAATCTCTTACCGTAACTAAGGTGGCTATCGTAATAATTACCGAGGTAATTATCGAAAATAACGAGATAGCAAATACGGCAATTTTAAACCTGGTATTTGCTGGTTCTGCTTAAAAAACGGATATTCTATATATAGCTGCAAATTATTTATAAATATAGAAAATACGGGGTTAATCTCGCTCAACGACGACGGTTTTACGATTTATCTTAGGTCCAAAAATAATTAGACCAAAATAGGTATTATCCAATTCCTAAATATCTTTAAGTATTAAGCGATCAACGCCCGGATTTTTATTTAAAAGAAAGTTTTTAAATAAATACATAACTCGCCAAGTTTTCCCAATTATTACCGAGAGAAAATGCGGTACTTTAATCGGCGACAAGGTATTATAAAAGGTCCGGATAATCGCAGCTCTAGTACCGATAAAAATAAGATATAACTTGATATTATTAAACCGTTACGTTTTATTATAATTTTAAAACCTAATAAATAGGAAGTTTTTATTAATTAAAACCGGGTTACTAAGATTAATTTTACTAATTTTATTATTAAAAATAGATAACTGTTTTATAAAAAAATTCTATTACGTAAATGGTTATAAAGTAACCCTATAAAGGTTAAAGGTATCTGCTACCTAAAGGAAATTCGTACGCTAAAGATTAATAACTTTGATTAACTTTTTGTTTTTACTAATGTTTTAATAGCTAAGCGTGCTAATAAAAAACAGGAATCCAGTGACGGTATAAAAAGGAGCAAGATCGACGATGATAAGGTTATATAAGATGGACCTTTATTTATAAACATAAATACCGGTATTTAAACGGACGACACTATTAATTACGGCGGTCTAATTAATAAAAACCTTGTTAAGTTCTAAAAGGTAAAAATTTAGGAAAATGTTAAAAAAAAGTTTAAAATTACCTAAGCCGATCTAATAAAGGCCTATCCGGACTTTAACGAGGTTTTTAAAAACTTTATAATTAATAAGGTACTAAAGGCACTTAATTATAAAAGTAAGGAAACGATTAAAATAACCGAAACCGAAATTCGAAATAACGCCGCCCCGGCAGGAAAACAGCAGAACTTTAAGATCTTTACCTTAAATATTAAGTACAAAACCGAAAGTAAAAACAAAACCAACGTTTTATTAATATAATAATATAACCCAGCCAAATTTATTACTCCGTTATTTAAACTCGTAATTAAAGTAAATTATAAAAGCAGTAAAAATTTAATTAATAACATTATTAATACCGGAACCGAATCCAGTATTATCGTTACGTTTTATATAAAAAGATACGGGTTAATAATAAAATAAACCCGGATATTATTTATAAGTTTTAATTCTTAAAAAAGGATTCGATTTAAAGGTATAATTAAAGCCTTTATTTAATTAACCGGCCGATTAATTACTATTTTTTTTTTTGTTATCGACGATAATTATGTGGCGTAACCGTTAATACTAGGACTTAACTTTATAGCAAAATCGAAAATAATTTTAAATATAGATCCGGAAATAATAAAAAAAATTTTAAAATTCGGCCTTTTAAAGATTATTATTTTTTTAATACATACAAAACGAATCAGCCGTAATATTCGTACAAATAACAAGTTTGGAAAAAAGCAACCAGTAAATTTATAAACCGTTTTACTAGCGAAAATAGGCTTACAAATAAAAGAACTAACGAATTTATTATAAGCCTTTATGTTTTTTTAATTAACGATACATATGCTAATCAGGATTATATTATTATTTAAAAAGTTATCGGTAATAAGTTAAAACCAGGAAATATTATTTTATATCAACTTAATAATAAAAAATTTACGTATATCTTATATGGAATTTTATAAGATAAAATACGTAATAAGGTCGAAAAAGATAAAACTATACAGATTAATATTATATACAAACCGAAATAAAAAAAAACTATCCTTATTAATTATATTCCCTCCGACGGATTTATACCACCCGGAAACTTAAATTAAAAAAATAAAAAACTTACCAAAACTTAATAAACTATTAATTAAAACGGCAAATATTATGATAAACCCGGTACCCTATTAACAACTTTATTTCTTAAATTCTTTATTATAAAACGCAATATACGTTTTACCGAAAAATAACTAAATACCGTGCTTAATTAATTAGGTAACAAGTTTACCCGCACGGAAAAAACCTTTTTTAAAAAAATATTATTTTATAAAAAAGCTGCTTTAACTTAGAAATAGCCGGAATACGGAAAAATTAAAAACTATATCGCGCCCTCTTATAAAATCCGTACAATCTCTTACAAAACATAATAAGTTAAAAGTATAAAAATATTAACTAACATAAAAAACAAACTGATCGACGTACTGCAAGTCCGGATTTAAAAAGGTATATTCGAATAATCCTACGTTACGTATAAAATTACCTGGTTTTTCGTTTAAAAGAAAAATAGTAATTTGCAATTGATTAATTCCGTAACTAAGTTAAACGTTATTACGTTACGAGATGCGTTTATGCCAGAGAATTACGACGAATTTTTTTTAGATTTTGCCATATACTTTTTAATAACGTTGGTAGATTTTTTTTCCGGATATAATTAGGCTATTTTGGCTCCTGCTAGCAGGGATTATATAACGTTTTTAATACCGTTAAGATTGCTTAAAATAACAAGTTTACTTATAGGGTTTACTAACTTTATGGCTTACTTTTATCGTATTATCGGAAGGATTTTTGCTGATCTAATACCCGAAATAATTCGATTATTTATAAATAACGTTAAAATCAAAGGACCGAAAATACGGTACGATAAGGTTAAAATCTTTCTTAGGATTAAAAAGTTCGTTTTTAAATATATTATTAATATTAATAAAACGTTCCTAAATTACAAATTGGCCGGCGTTATAATTAGTATGTAGAAGTTGCAGTAATGCCAAAAAACAGCCGTTATAGTCGGATTTTTCTGTAAAATAAATGGTTGTCGACCCGACAATGTTAAAGTAATGAAAATCCTAAAAATCGAACCGTATAAAAATATTACGGAAATTAAAGCTTTTCTAGGGATTACCGTTTACTATCGGATTTTCGTCAAATATTATGCTATAATGGTTAACCCGTTAACACGGTTGTTACGGAAAAACGCGCCGTTTATCTAGGTTTACGATTAGAACTTTACTATGTCGACCTTAAAAAAAACGTTTACGATAATTCCGACCTTAATTATATTAAACTATAGTCCCGATATAAGGCTAATTATCGTAAGGACCGATTTTTATAAAGAAAGGTTTAAAAGTACTTTAAACCAGCTAATTAATAATATCGAACATCCTACGCGTTTTAAAAGTAATACCTAAAAAAAAGCCGAGCTAAATTATAATACCGGCAAGCTAAAATATTAAGTTATTTTTAAGATTTTAAAACGATTTCGAAATTATATCTACGGAATCTAATTTAAACTAAAAACTAACGCTAAAGTTTTAATAGTTTAAATTAATAATTTACTAAATTCTTTGCCTAAAACCCTACTTACCCGATAAATCGCTTAAATAAAATAGTTTAACTTCGAAATCAAGCATATCCCTAGCAAAAAAAATATAACTGCGGATAGCTTATCTAAGATTCCGCCTGGGCCTTCTAACGTGCTGGACGATTAATAGGAAAAAAAAGTCGATAATTTCATTAATATCCAGCTAAACGTTATTCGGCTTAATTTAATTATAACCGGAACGGCCTTTAAATCCTATAAATTTACTTAAAAATAAGGACTTTTTATCGGAAACTGGTTTAAAACGTTATAAAAGTACGCAAAGTTTTTAATGGCGCTGGAATTTCTTAATTAACTTAATACCGCCCCGAAAAAAAAAAGGACGGTTTTTAAAAACGAAACTTTGAAACATTTTGTTTAGGACGGTATCTTTTAGCGCAAAGCGAATAAGTAATATAGCAGTTGTAGGGTTATCGATACCGAACAAAAACGCCGATTAGTAATCAAATAATATTACGAAAAATCTGGTTATAAAAACAAAAATTCGATTTACCACCGTATAGCAGCTTCCTATTATTAACAAGGTATATATAGGTATGTTCGGAAAATGATATTTACGTACCTTAAATATCAAAAAGCGGCTAATTAACGTTTCGAAAAAAGTTACGGCTTTTCGCAGCCCATCGACATAGCAGTTATTTAAGTAATCGATATTCAGTTTATGCCCGACGATAATAGTTATAAAGTTACTGTCAAAATAAGGTACAAATTATCTAATTATTTAAAAGCCGGGGTTCTGCAATCAGCAACGTTAATAGCGATTAGGAAATTCTTAAAAAAGCATATCTTTTACCGGTACGGTATCCCGATTAAAATTAAGATAAACGGTAATTCCGAAAATAAGGGCGAGGTTATTAAAGTTTATATTGCGTTAAATATCGAACGAAAGGAAGACGTTATTTACGTTACTTGGCATTAAGGACTTGTCGAGAAAGGACATATATCGATTATTAAAGCTTTAATAAAAACGATAAATAATACTGGTAAAAAATAGGTTAAACTATTACCTAAAATAGTTTTCGCAGGTAATACCATTATAATAAGTTATGGCTTAAATTTTTATAAATTACTATATGAATAAAAAGCCTTTTAACCAATCGAAACGGTATTGTTAACATAGAGAATTATAACCTGGAACCCGAATACTCCGAGGGAAAAGTTAATCTTATAACGGATTCGACTTTTGGAAAAGAAAGTAAAAAATATGGTTAAAGTTACCCGGTTTATTAGCGAATAGAGATGTAAAGCTGCCAAATTCGCTGATTATAAGGACCGTAATAAGATAAAGGATAGATTTTTAAAAGTGGACGATTTGGTATTGTTATATAATATGCCGCGATATATAAATATGTTTAAAAGTATAAAGCTTAAGTACCGCTAAACTGGACCGTACTTAATTAATGAAATTATTAATTAAGGTATTTACCGATTAAAGGAAATTAATAAGACGTTACTATAAGGAAATTTTCCTGTTAATAGATTAAAGTAATTTATAAAAAATAAAAAAGGATATTAGGAATTAATTGATTTATAAGAGGATAACTGGACAAAACCCTTACCCGATTAATTAACGGAAACGGAAGAAGGTACGGTTACGAAGGATGTCGAGTTATATAAAGACTGGTAACTTAAAGCTTTAAAACCTGTAAGAACGAATATTAAGGTACAAATCCCGAATAATTAACTAAAAGGTTACGTTATTGTAAATGACGAAGATATAAATAGAAACGATTAATTAATTGGAAAAAGAAGATTAATGCGTTTAATTGTAAGAAATTAGAATATAGGAACATTATTTCCGAGCAATCCTACTACCCTACCGAAACCCGATAATTTTATTACTAGCTTAAAAATTCTTTTTTAATCGATCGAGGAGTTATATAAGTAAAATCGGTAATATAATCCTTAAGTAATACTTAAAGCTCATTCTTAATAATCTTTTAAAATGCCAGACAGTTATTATCGTTTAAGTCCTCGACGACCTGCAGCTTTTTTTTAAAATTAACTTTAAATGCCTTAAACCGATTATCTTTAAATATATACCTGTAACCTTTAATAAATTTAACATAATTACCGTAGAAGTTCTTAGCGAAACCTGGGATTAATCGACAACCAAAAAAAGGAAATATACCGGATTAATCGGAAGTTTTTAAACCGTAATATCGCTTTTCGCATAGTTTATAAAATACCAGGTTAAATATTTTAAATACTTAAATAAATAACTTATTAATATACCGAAAGTCCTTAACAAATAGTAACATAAATTAACCCACAGGCCTTACGCAATTAATTTCGACGAAAACAGTATTTATCTTAAGCTTACCTTTTAAGATAAACATTTTGGTAATCGGAAACTACGTATTAGCTGCTTCTTAAAAATTCGTACTAATAATTCGCTATTTCAAATATCGACTTTTTGCTAAACCGAAAGGAAAGGTAATTAACATAGTTCCTAACATTTACAATTAATTAATATAATATTATCGTATAAGGCAAAAAGGAATTTACTTCGAAATACTTGGAAATAATACGGGCTATTATAACATGCTTATTCCAGTACTTAAGCAATTTATCGGTTTCGTCAAGCTTTACATAAGAGAAAACTGAAATTCTTTAGCTTATATAAGGCCTAAACAACCGATTAATAATGCGAAAAATACGGATTGCAAATACTGGTAATAAAGTAAATATAAATAATAAAATATCCCCAAAACCAGGACCAGGTATTATAAATACTAATCGACAAGTACCAAACTGTTTTACGGTATTAATAATAGGTGCCGGGCTTTTCTCGATCGACTTTATTATACCAGGGATAGGAAAATAAGGTTTAAGTAACCGAAAATTATCCATAACTAAGGTTTTAAAAGGCATTCCTTTATTATTAAAGACTATATTACGGTACCGATATTAAAAGGAAAAAGCCAGGTTATAAATAAGTACTTAACGGTATATAAGATTCTAAGGTTTACGGACATCACCAGGGTTATATAAAAACTTAGTACCCCGATTAAACTTTAAAATTTTATTAATATAACGGGTAACAAATTTAATAAAAGTAGGAAAATTTAATACCAATAGATTTTCCCTATAACGAATAGATATAACATTCAACTTCTGGAAGTTACGATTAAGCTTAATAATAAGATCGGCTTTATCCTAAGCGTATTTACTTTTTAAGGACAAATATTTTAATAATTTAACCAGTTACTTTAAGTTACCATTTACGTAGGAACTTTAAAGCCTGGAAAAACCTAACGGCTAACGGGAACTCATAATAAAAACGATTAATATAATGGATGTATATATATATATACGTATAAATATTAAAAGGGAAAAGTCGGAAGGAAAAATCGGTATTAAAAGGAGTTGTAAAGTTATAAAAAAAAAAAATTACAAAAAAAATATAGGAACAAAAAGAATGCGCATATATACCTGATTATACGAGTTATAACAGCTAATTACACCTTTTTATATAACTTTAAATAAAATTTCCTGGGATTTCCTCGGCGCATACAATTTTAATTAAAAAAGGCTTATACGGGCCTTATATTCCTTTAATTAATTACATTTCCCGTTTAATTTTATCTTTTAACGCTTCCTATATATATACGGTTTTAAACATTTATTAATTACATCTCCAGCCTTTACACATTTACACACTTCCATATATACAGCTCCCATTTACAAATACTTATTTACATTTATTATATAAATATTTATACTTTTTAATTAATTTAATACCGTTTACTATAACATTTTTATTTAAAAAACGTTCGGTAAAACCTGCCTATTATATCCCTAAGTTTAAAGCTAAGAAAATTAATTAATCTTAGTCGGGTAACCTTAGTTAAACTGCTAACGTCCCTATCCTTTACACTATTAATATGGAAAAGATAATAAAAAAGTTACATTATAAATCTTACCGGTTTAACCCTTTTCTTTAGTATGTATTTTATTTAAAATTTAATCGGTTTTTTTCCATTACCCCTTTCGATATAAAAAAAACTAAATTTTAGGAATTATTAAAAATACCTTTTAAGTTTAAAAATAAAACTAAACTTTAGTATAACGCTATTATTACACCCCTTTAAAAAACCCTTATGCTCTTAAACGATAAAAAATACCTCTGATTAGAAAATATCACTGGTCTAATACACTTTATCGCCCATAGTTCTGCCGAAAATAAACTAAACATCTCCTAATACTATTCGATACTGCCCTTTTTAAAAACCGAATTAAAAAAATATTATAACTTTACTATAACGGATAAAAACAAATTAATTTTAATAATCCACCAATCCATATTATAAAAACTAAAACTTTAATACAAATTAAAAAATGGATTTATAAAACCTGGATTACCCATTTTTTCTATATCATCGTTAAGGATCTACCGTAATAAGGAACAGAAAAAAAAGGACCACAAAGCGAAATAAACATAATTAACAGCCTTATTACGGTAATCAGGAAATACCTAAAGCTATATCTAAAAACAGGAAATAAGGAAGTACCTAGGTACTACTAACCGGACAAACGCCCATCGCCTATCTCAAAAAAATTCGAATCATTATTAACACGCTTTTCATCTCCATATATTCCTTATATTTCCGCTAATCAAACATACCCTTTTTTCTTCGACAAATCTTAAACACAACAACCTCTACCTAAAACCCATTACGACTTTAAAACTAAATACGTACTACGTCCGCCCCTTAATAATTAACGTACTAAAGCTATATTACGAAAAAAGTACACGACGCCATACAAATAAATAAGAGATATCTATAAAAATATTAGGAAATAATTAAAACCCTACTTTATCCAAAGATGGCCTAACTGGAAAAAGTATAAAAAGTCGATTAATAACAATCCTCCTAAAAATAAAATACAAAAAAATAAGGAAAAAACCAAGCAAAAGGAAAAATTAACGAAACGAAAAAAACGAAATCCTAAGTTGAAAATACTAAAGAACAAACTACGGAAACGAATTTAAATTAATTAACAAATTTTTATATATTCGTAACGTTAAGAAGTTATTTGCGTTAAGTTATTATTTATTTCTTACAATAAATCGAAAACGAACTCTATCGTAAGAAAAAAAGGTTAAAATAATACAAAGTTTAAGAACTTAATTTTAGGACTAATTGATCAATCCCACTTAACTTTAAGGGTATTTTTAGAAGCTCTTTTCCTTCGGGCGTAACCCCGTTATTATTCATCATCGTCGACACTCTCTTTTTACGGTCTTAACACCGATCAATACAGATTTGCGTTATTTTACATATTACTCCCACCATGCTCTCGCCCGTAACGTCTTCATTAAATACCTACTGATCAGGACTAAGTCTCCCCGACCCAATTCACTATTACGTAACTACTTTACCTAATCCTTAAATCCTTATTACGACCGTCTTTAAAAGCTGTGGCTAACCAGGTCGTAACATCCCGCTATAAATAATAAAGTAATTTTAATAAATATATTACTTAAAATTTTTTAAATGTTTAGCGATTAAGTTATATATAAATCTTTAATATAATTATTAAATAATTATTACCTTTAAGTAAGTTATAAAACTTATATGCAAGGTCGTTAGGTTTAAGCCGTATTATCCAGGCTGAGTTAAAGATACGAAGTAATTATATTAATAATTAATACGATAAATACTTTACTTAATATTTTCGAATACGGCAATTATTAATGGTTTTTACGGTAATAATAAATTATACGTTTCGGTTACGAAAAGTTTTATTCCGAAGCCGATTATTGCGTAATACCGATAAGCTTTAACTTTAATAAACCTTATGCTTTCTGGTTTTATGGTTCGGTAAGGGGAATTTTCTGGAATGTAATAATTTAAAAGATGTTAAGCTTTTCGCAGTAAACCTTAAGTCCGTATAAGATGGCTTTGCGACTTTTTGCTAGTCTTATAACTTTAATTTCGATTGATTTTACGATTTTTCGAATTTTTATTAATTAAAATAGTTAAAATATGCCGGGTAATTTTTATTACACAATACCGGTATTCCGTAATTGTAAAGTTTTTACGGAAAACGTTTTTTTTAAAGTTTTTAAGTTTAATAAAACTTTGGGATAAGTTAAAAATATCGATATTTCCGTCGATCTAACCGACTTTTTTTAAAAAAATCGGATTTTGCTTTTAATTTTCGGATATAATTTGATTTATATAAATAAAAGTAATTAAAAGTTGGATAATTTTATGGTAGAAAACATTAACCGTATAAAGGAATTACTGGGAAAGTTGGATATAGGCGGTAAAGGGTTTAAAAATTTCGAAATTTAACTTTTGGCTCGATACGAACTAAAGGATTACGAACAATAATTTATCCGGCTATTCCGGATTACGAAAACCGTCCAGAATTCGGTTAAAAATGGTTGTCGATAGGGGCATAACAGGGCAGTCTAAAGTTACCTTGGAGTAAGACGCCTATAAGAAGGTTAGGGCTTGGTAAAGCTTAGTAACCGATACCACAATCTATCCATTTGTTCAATTTTGTTCTACGGTTACGTCTCCTCTAGGGAGAATAAAACTTATATAAGTTATATTAATTATTATTATTAAATAATTTTATATTAGGATTTATATAAGGTTTTATTTTAACTTTATCTTTTAAAGTAGCTTATAAAAAGGCTTATATTATCTTATAAAAAGCGATTTATAAATTTCTTAATTATAAGAAATATTATCTTATTATACTGTTATAATAATATATTTTTAATTTTTATATTAACGGATTATATAAGTAAGTTATTTATATATATAAGCCGTTCGTACTTTACTATTTTACGATAACGAATTTAAATAAAATAATTAATTTTAAACTCTACTTAAGAAATAACCCTAGTAATAAATAGCGAACTTTATTTAAGCGCGCGATAATTAAAAATTAATAATAAAGTAATAAAAGAATTTTTAAAAGAAAAGTGGATATAATAAAGAAATTCGGTATATTATATATAATAAATATTATAGAACCTATAAAAATAATAAATATAATAAGTAGTAATATAAATTATAATAATATTATAATTATATTTAAATATTATTAACTTAAAGTACCGTTTTTATATAAATTTATTATAAACAGTTACGGTATTTTAATTTAAGAAATATTAAAATAAAATATAATATAATTGTTAAAATCTTAGAATAGATTTTAAATTTATTAAAACGAAATGAAAACGTTAAAATTCTTATTTATTAAAGTAATAGATAATATTATAATATATATTATTTTATTTTAAGCTTTTTAATTAAGTTTATATTTTCTATTTTAAAAAAAGGAATTATTTAGTATTATTTAAACACGATATAATTATACCTTTTTATTTACATTTTAATAATATATAATTATCTTTTAAATTACGTATATCTTTATTTATTATTATATTTTTTAAAAATTAATTACTACGAATATTTTAAATAATAAAATATAAAATACTTTTAAAAATTTAAATATTAATAATTTATAATTAAAATCTAAGTAGTATTTTTTAAAGTAATAGTTATTTATTTCATTATTTTATATATTTTACTAATTTATTATATTATATATATATATATATTATTTAACGTTATGTTAAATACAATTTTGATTTTTATTATTTATAGTTTTATTAATTTATTATTAATTTTTAATCGTTACGCGTTTAAGTTAATTGCGCTATTTATTACTAGAGTTATTTATTAGGTAGGGTTTAAGGTTATAACGTATAAAATTTATTTAAATTAATTAAATTCGTTATTATTAAACGTCTATATAATTTCTTTATATCTACGCTTATTTTATCCGAGTTTATTATAAATATTTTTTAATCTTTTTTATACTCTTTTACTATAATTTTCTTTTAACTTTATTAACTATTTTTACGCAATATTAATTAATTTTTAATTATAAAAAGCATTATATCTTTTTTTTAAAAAGTATATTTTTAGTTTTCTACCATTTACTTAAAATATTATTCGTTTTGTAAAATAATTATATTTCTTTCGAAGAAAAAGCGATTTCGTATATAAATATCAAGTTATTTTTTACTAATAAATTAACCGATTTAAGTATTTCTATTAACGAGGTACCTTTATAATTTTTAGTTTTTTCTATATAAATAACGCCTTTATTAGATCTTTTTAAAAAGGTTTTAAATGATTTAATATATATATAAAATATAATTAATTTAAGTACGATTAAATTTCTAATCGAAAAAAAGTTATTAAAATTAAACGAAATAAATTAGTTTTTTATAAATTTAATTTTAAAATTATCGATCGCTATAATACCTTTAAACGTATTATGCAAGGTCGTTAGGTTTAAGCCGTATTATCCTGGCTGAGCTAAAGATACGAAATAATTATATTAATAATTAATACGATAAATACTTTACTTAATATTTTCGAATACGGCAATTATTAATAGTTTTTTACGGTAACGATAAATTGTACTTTAATCGCGAAAAGCCTTATCCCGAAGCTAATAGTTACGTAATGCCGATAAGCTTTAACCTTAATAAATCTTATGCCCTTTAACTTTACGGTTTAATAAAAGAAATTTTAGATAATAACTTAAAAGATATTAAGTTTTTCGCGGTAAATCTTAAATCCGTATAAAATAGCTACTTTGCGACTTTTTGCTAGTTTTATAACTTTTTTAATTTCGATTAACTTTAAGGTACCTTTTTAAGCCCTTATTAATTAAAACAACTAAAATATACCAGCTAAGTCCGAATATAAAGTCCTAATATTCCGTACTTCCGGAACCTTAACGGAAACGGTTTCGATTAAATTACCCAACTTAAATAAAACAATTAGCCGAATAAAATATATCGATACCTTTATCGATATTAATAACTTTTCCAAAAAAAAAAATTTTACTTTTAATTTTTAAATACGATTTAATTTAAAACGGCAGAAATAATCGATTTTTTACGTAAATTTATACTAAAAAATATCCGGTTTATAAAAGAATTATTAGTAAAATTAAAGGATAACGATAATAAGCTTAAAAACGTCGAAATTTAACTTTTAAATCGATATAAAAAGAATTACAAACAATAATTTATCCGGCTGTTCCGGATTACGAAAACCGTTTAGAATTCTGTTAAAAATGGTCGTCGATAGGGGCATAATTAGGCAATCTGTAAAAAGGTTAGGGTTTGGTAAAGCTTAGTAACCGATAGTATAATCTATCCATTTATTTAATTTAGTTCTACGGTTACGTCTCCTTTAAGAAGATTAAACGTATTATAAAAATAAACGATAACACTTTTTAATAATATAAACAATAAAACGTTATATAAAACTTTTAATATAAAATAAATAAATACGTCGAAAAGTTAAAACTAATAAAAAATAAATATATATAAAAAATATATTAATATCGTTAATTTTATAATAATTTTAAATTTAATCGAATAACAAGTTTTATAACTGTTAGAAATAAAAAAAACCTTTCGAATTTTTAATTTATATTTAATATATTTATTACTTAATCGTTTTCGTCTATACTAGTTTATCTAGTAAAAATTATAAATAAAACCAAAACATTATTTTAAGATTAATAACTTATATTATCATAACTTAATCTCTGTTACTTTATTTTACTTATTTAATTTTTTGCGTTTTTTTATATTTATTATTATAAAGGATTTATTAAATATTATATTTCGTTCTTATAAACTAAATAAATTTAAATAATTTACGAAATAACTTTATTTATTAATATAAAACTTTTTAAGCATTTATTTTCTTAATTTAAATATACTTTAAATTTTTTAACTATTTAATAAAATTAAATACTTAATTAATTTTAACCTAGATTTTAAAGCGATAAATATGTAATAAATTTGTTATATTTTTAATATATTAATATTAATTATAAAAAAAGAATTCTAATTAAACTAAAAAATAAGTAACTAATAAATTTTTTATTTAATATTAATTTTCGCAAAATAAAAATAATATCGGTTCGATAAGTTTTATCGTTATATAAGTTTGCTAGGAAACGCGTTGCAATTCGGGATACCACTGTTATTCTGATTAATCTAGGTTGTTTCTGTAGGTGGTAAAGGTGTAGAAGTAGTTAGGACTAGGTTACATACATATAAATAGTAGGTCTATCGCGCCTACTTTTCCGTTACCTTGGGACCCTTTATACTTAATTTCTTTAGTTATTATATATATCTTAATACGCCCTTTTAATTAAAAGGAATTTTAAGGCCTTTAAAGCTATTTATAACTTTACCGCCGCTTTTAAACTTTTAAATTTCCCTTTTAATATATTTAATTATTAATAACCAGTTTAATATTTTTTTTAAACTCTAGTTATATAAGTTTTTAAACTTATTAAAAATAAATATCATTTCGCCGTAATAAATTTAGTTTTTATTTCTTTTATCGTTTTTATTATTTTTTTAACTTAAAATAATTTTTCGCTATATAATTATATTTCTGGTAATTTTAATAAAGAGGTTTGTTTTTCTTATGTTAATTCGGTTTTTATATTAATTTTACAGGGCGCAACTTTAATTTTAATTAATTAGCGTTTACTTTTATTATTTTTATTTCGAAATTCGATAATAAAATCCTTAAATGTATAATTAGATTAAATAGCTTAAACCTGAAATATTTTTCGAATAAGTAATATTTATATTTCAATATTTTTAATATTATAAAATAAATTAATAAAATTAATACTTTATTAAGTTTTCGTTATAAATAGAGTTATTTTATTAATAGGTTAAACGAAGTACTAAAATTTAATCTCGTAATTAAAAACTAGGTTTTTATTTATTTTAATTAAAAAACTAATATTAAGGTCAAAAATCTAATTATTTATTAATTTTTTCCATTCTTTATTTAAAGCTTAAATTATTAAGGTTTTTTATAAAATCGGAAATAATAGCTGTAAATTCTTTTTCTTAATAATACCGTTTATAATTATTTAAACTTTATTTATTATTATAAAACGGTTTAATTTACTATCGGCGTAATTAATAAAAATGAATATTATTTAAACCGCTATTTTCTATTTTTTTCTATTTTTTTTTTATATTTAAAGTATTTTTTTCTCGAAATTTTTTAAATTCTAAATATTTTAATTCCAGTAAATAACCGTTAACGAAATTTTTTTATTACTGGTATTATATTTTAAGTTTACTAGTTTTTATTAAAGTGTTTTTTAATTGTTTTTAAACAGTTTTAATATAATAATTAATTTTATAATATTTTCGAACCGATTTTTTTAATTTTTTACGGATTAACTTTAAAAAACCTTTAATACGTATATGCGTTTTTTATACCGACGACCCCTTTAAGTGAGATTTCGAATTACGTATAAAATAAGTAGTTTTAACTACTAATTAAAGGTTAAAACGTTAAAAATCGAGGAAAATATCATTATATTAAAAACGCGTTATTATTTAGGATGTAATATTTAATTTAATTAATTTAGTTTATTTCTATAAATAGAGAATATATAGAAATAACTAGAATTGGGTTTTATATATATAAATAATAAGTTTATCGTATCTACCCCTTTGTTACCTTAATAAACCCTTATACCTAATTCCTTAAATTATTATATATTGTGGGCAATTGTGTTGCATTCTTCAGGCTGTGGTTCTGGTGTGTCCTATCCTTTCCAACTAGGGGGGGAGAGCAGCTAGATATAGCTTCAGCTCTTTTGTCCTTGCAATCCTAGGGCCACAAATCAAAGCCCTTTCAATCCTTTCAACCTTCCAACAATAAATCACCACATCTGCCGACATATATATTTTAATACGTTATTTAAAATAAATTCGAAAACATTATACGTTATATAAAAGCGTTTATTACTAAAGCTTTATATTTGTATGTTTACTTTTTTTATAACCTATTCGTTTATATAAGCGGTTTATTTATATATATAAAGAATCTTTTAAAATATCGTATTTAAATAATATATATAACTTAAAAGTTACCTAATAAACTTATCTTTTTATTTATACCTTTAATATATTTAAAGATGATTTCGGTCGTATAATTTATTAAGTAATTAATTAATAATAATAATAATAAACTTAAATAAATATAAAGGTATTAAGTTTAAGTCTTATTATCTAGGTCAAATTAAAAAAACGAAATAATTATATTAATAATTAATACGATAAATATTTTACCTAATATTTTCGAATATAATAATTATTAATAATTTTTACTGTAATAATAAATTATACGTTTCGGTTACGAAAAGGTTTATTTCGAAGCCGATTATTAAATTCCCGTAAATACGTAATTTTTCGATTAATATCGGTTAAAAAACTTATTTATATAATATTAATAAGTTTCGACCTTAATAAACTTTATGCCCTTTAGTTACGTCGGTAGGGGGAATCTTTTAAAAAGTAATAACTTAGAAAATATTAAGCTTCTTGCGGTAAACCTTAAATCCGTATAAGATGGCTACTTTACAACCCTTTGCCAGTTTTATAATAACTACCTTTAACCTCGATCGATTTTACGGCTTTTCGAATCCTTATTAATTAAAACAATTAAAATATATCGGTTAAATCCGAATATAAAATCCTAGTATTCCGTATTTTCGGAATTTTAACGGAAATAATCTCGATTATATTACCTAATTTAAATTAAAAACTCGGCCGAATGAAATATATCGATATTTTTATTAATATAATAACTTTTTTCGAAAAAAAACGGGTTTTATTTTTAATTTTCGGATACGATTTAATTTAAAGCGGTAAAAATAATCGGTTTTTACGTAAATTTATATTAAAAAAAATCCGGCTTATAAAAAAATCATTAGTAAAATTAAAAAATAATAATAATAAATTTAAAAATATCGAAATTTAACTTTTAAATCGATGTAAAAAAGATTACTAATAATAATTTATCCGGTTATTTCGGATTGCGAAAATTATTTAAAATTCCGTTAAAAATGGTCATCGATAGGGGCATAACTAGGCAGTTTGCGAAAAGGTTAATGTTTAGTAAAGCCTAGCAACCGATAATAAAATTTATTAATTTATTTAATTTAATTCTACGGTTACGTCTCCTCTCGAAAGAAAAGTTAAATAAATAAATAATATTTATTAAATTATTTAAAATTTTACTTTAATAAAGAACATTTATATAAATTAGGTTTAAAGTTATTTTTTATATAATTCGACCTTATATATTTTATTATTAACGTTTATAAACATTATTAGTATATTTAACTTTTATTTAATTAATCGAAAAACTTTATTTGTTATTTTAATATTTAATTTTATGCTTTTATCTTTCGTAAAGTTTATTTAAAAGCGTTTTCGGATAACCTTCGTATATTACGTAATATTAAATTCGTACTTTTAAATAGGTTTTTTTTAAAAAGCATAGAAAATTTTCAACCTATTATTAACATTTTTAAACTCATTTGATAACTTTAAATTAATAATGAGATTTTTCGATAACGCTACTCGTAAATATATCGAAATTAAATTTTTAAATTTATATTAAAAATTAAAAATTAAAAATTAAAATAAATAAAATTAATAATAAATTAATAAAATACCGTTATATAAGTTATAATAATAACAATATAGAAATGTATTAGAACAGATAAATTTCTATATAAATATCATTGTCATTTATTTATTAGGCGCTAATAGAAACAAGTTTATTTTGGGGGGAGGGGGGTTTTGGTAGACGTAATTAATAAAGAATAACCTGCGAGTTATAGTACAACTCAGGCCTCGCTCGCTTACTACCGGGATACGCCCTCTGATTGGCTAAAAAAAATAAGTAGTACATGAGCTATAAGCGAGCGACGCCTGAGCTAGATGAGGTAAAATAGGACAACACAAACTGATGTCCCCTATATCTGACACTAACGCCCTATCGCCCCTCGTCAGATATTGCTGTAAGCTACCTCCTTGTCAACAAGTAGGTATACGCAGCTATCTATGATAAGCGTGTGGGGTAGACTTGTGCATCGGTGGGACCTCATCACATCATCATGGGGTTTTGGCCCTCATAGAGGTTACGATGAGTTCCATATATGTATATGGTTACGTTACATACCGGGGCCAGCGCCTAGGAGACCACGTTTTCTCGATAGGGTTGTCATGCATTCAACCCTGTCAGAGCAAATATATCAGCATGGGTTCATCCGGCTTGTTACCGTGTGGTTTGCGGAGATGCATAGACCCACGCCTTTCAAGGATTGATGATTAAGGGGCCCAGCCTCAAACTAGCCGTGTCGAGTATAGTCTGCGCCCGCTAGTGAGTGGGGGGGAATAGAGTCCAGCTAAAAGCTTCGATGGGGAATGGAGGTCCTGGGATCGTCACCTAACGTCTAATCCTTCGCCTCATGCAGTTGACTTCAAAAGCTCGGAATCTAAGGAAGATTCCGGGGCCCCGGCCGCTCCAGCGCGTGAAGCTGGCAATGTGCCAAGGGAGTAGCATAACCGGGTTTGAGGTAACGTAAGCTTAGTCGTCTTCGGCGTGTGGTACCTTCCTCATAAAATATCTGGTTGCACCAATCATCGACTGACTGGCGTTGATTACGAAGTGCCCATATATACAGGGGTGAACGAGGGCGGGGATTCGCCTAGGTTCGCGACTTTTTTCCAAGGAGGTTGCCGAGCACCTCACTGCAGTGGAAATGTCTTCCCTCCTCTCAACAAAGTGAGTCAGCGGTGCGTTGAGCCGCAGGTCCAACGATGTCACCATCGTCTGCGGCCTACAGTGATTACGCTGTAGCATATTTTCCTAGGTGATCCAAGATGCTGTTCACCGCATCACGAGACACCTGGCACTAGCACCCCAGACAATATCCGTTCCGCCAACGCAGATGGGAAGGAGGTTGCACTAATATTCCCCATTGGCTTCACGTGCGTCCCTGATACGCATGAAATCAACGTCAGTCCCGACGAGCGCATATTGTCAGCACTGAAGACGCCGTAAGATCGGTTCAGATAGCCCAATGAACGATATACGCCAGCTGTCAGGGCAAGGGGTTCGTCCCTGATAGGAAGTCGAAAGGGTCATAAAACAGTAAGCCTCAAAGAGGAGACCGTGCAGAATATAGATGAGGCACAGCTCCAGTATTTGTATAGCTCAAGAAGTACATGCCTTGGAGGTTGAGAAATAGACGGTCTAAACCAGGATAACATTTAGGACACCAGGAGCAATATCATACTTAAGGGGATACATACTTAATTCTCTCACCGAACTGCCGGTTGAGACATCCCCATCTCCGTATCATTTCTTCCCTTAAGGGACCCAGCCCCGTACCAATCACTAAGATCTAAACCCTCACTGCCCACTATGGCTCCAGATATAGATCGAATCGGAAAAGTCTTTTCTCCCCCAGTGGATGAACGCAAGAATGTCATCAAGAGAGCGATAAACCAAAAGGTTCTCGTCCCGGACATCTTGTCACTGATGCCAGCATGGCCGTACGCTTAGTCTCGTAACTACTCGTAGTTATAGCACCGAACTCACTATGATGATATAGGAGCAACTTGCAACCAGATATTGATGAGATCAACGAGGAGATAGATGAATGGCTGAAGACGTAAGACCCACCACGCGGTTCTCAATTCAACTGTGATACAGCTGACACAGCCTAGCGTCAACGTAGCAGAGAAGAAAAAGATCAAGCATCGGACAAGGGGAAACTATACCTTGCTGACGGCCGTGTATTACCCATTCTGCAAGAAAGAGAAGATGCTTGCGCTCGCACAATTTCTCTACTGGGTACATAGTGCCTTCAACGAAATAATGTGCTTGGCTGACGATAACTAGATCTTCTTCTGGGATGACGGTATGATACCATGGAGAAGGGATTGTGTCACGGCACATCTGACTTTGGCGTAGAAATCGATACCGGAGGGGAGCTTACCGAGGATAAAGAGGGCACCCTACAATGTTGCGCCGAGACGAATAAGTGCATCGATGACTGCTTGGGACCGAATCCCAACTACACGCCACCACCGGACTCGCGGGGGACCGTCGAGATGTTCTACCCGATCTTGAGAGACCTTAGAGCAGGAATGGGGCCTGCCGCTACTGAGCGCCTGAGGAAAGAGCTCCATGACTACGTTAACGGCGTGGCTAATCAGCAAGACGTGAGGCAACAAGACCGTCTCCCCAACCCATGGGACCACTTTCAAATGCGCAGCGACGACGTCGGTGTCATCCCTAGCATCACCCAGAATGAGTATGCTATGGAGTTCGAACTGCCCGAATGGGTCCGCAGGCATGAGGCGATGGAAGTGATCGTACAGGAGTGCACGAAGTTGACCACACTACTGAACGAGGTCCTCTCTCTACAAAAGGAATTCGTAGGTCTCCACCAGTGCGAAGCCTCTACTTAAAACTATCTGCAATGTGCTAACCTATTTTGATCCTGAAGCGAGTCAACCAGCTTGAAAACCTAGTATTCCTCTTCATGAATGAGTATAGCATGTCGCTTCACAGCGCCATTGACAAGGTCCTTCACCTTATCCGTGAGCACTACGCCATATGCGTCGCGGCAGAAGCTAGACTGCCTTGGAGCGAGCATGATGAGAAATTCAACGCTGATCTTCGGGAATACGTTGATGGTTGCCATCGCCTGGCAACTGGCACGGCGTACTGGAGGTAGGGTTACTAAAGCTATTCTTGACTGTTATGAGTGCTAACGCTCCTCTAGCTACCACTGTGAGAGGTACTTCAAGCTAGCACAGGTGAACGAAAGACAGGAGGTCTTGCTGGATCTGTCGTATGAGTAGAGGTCCCGCGTACACGGAATTCTACGAAGGACTGGATGAATCCTCTGTTTTCTGTGTAACCTGAAACCTATGAGAGCACGAATGTCACATTGCCACACAAGAAGACTTCTTCTAATAAAATGGCAGATAACGACCATGCGTCAAGACTGGGCAGTATTCGTTAAGTTACGTGATAAGTAAGAAAGAGCGCGTAACGTATGGGATGGCCACATAAACCCGTTTTCACATGGTCACGAAGAACAATAATCAGGCAGTCGATACTTATTCAAATCCTATATGGGAAGGACATTTGGGCTAGGAATATAGACAAAGTCCGAATATTGAAAGCTACATGACCCAGTAGTCTACGATGTCCTAAGTTAGGGAACATCCACCTGGGCGTTTCTTATCACGTGGTAGGAGCAACTATGACAACCGTATTCTGCCGTTCACTTGGGATAATACAATAGCTTCCTTCACGTCTGGGGGCTTTACTCGGTCAAGTCACATTTCAAATCATTGCTCATTATCTGATATCCATACAAAACCTATGGAATTGTCTGGCATATAATATATTCCAAGCTTAGTCCTCCTTTGGCTCTAAGACACCCTTGTGCAATACTTCCTCTGTCGTCAAATCGAACTTCAACGGCACAATTTCGCGAGTCTGGTCGAAGTGTACTGCAACAAGATGTCAGCCGTTTTCCTTACGAAGCTGGGACCATACTGTATCATCCAAAACATTGAAAAATGGTGAAGGGGTGAGGTCAACAAGCTAGAATGCACGAGAACAAGGCTCAAGAGTTGTCCAAGTCTAAGGCGGGTGAGAATATGAATGAAGATCACCCACCGGACCCATACCGCAGGTATGCAGCGAATGTCCCCTCGATATTGTCCTTGTCTTGGTGTTCTTTTGAATCCCACAGATCCGCCAAGAAGGAGTCGAGAGCCCCCGGAGGCCCGTGTGATAGTTTCATAGTCGATGTGTTGGCGAGCGCATCGTTCACAAAAGCTTCGGCAGCCTCCCACTTTCCGTCTTTGAGTACACCTTCACCAGTCCGTTTCGCGCTCAGCAGCTCGAACTGGCGCGTCCCTGCCCACCCAGTAACTTGCTGGAAATAGAAGGTTTCCTGCAAGGCTGGCGCCAGCAGCATGCGCTTTGAGTAGTACTCCGGGCCATTAAAGCCATCGCTGGGGTCGATAAGCTTACGCAGCCGCTCGAAGGACATGAAGTGGGCGAGGTAATCGGTGAACGACTCCATCATCACATTCAGATCCGGACAGTTCAGCTTGTCGACCGGAGGGGACATCAGGGGCAGATGCTTGAGCAACGGGTGTTTATGGAAGCCGATCGCGTTTGTTGCGCCCTTCCAAAGGGCTAAATAGATATCGTGCCACCGCTTGACGAAAGGATTGTTGCGCTTGGCGGCAATGAAGCCGTTCAGCATGCACTCCACGCCCGGCCGCATTTCGATCACGAAGCCGGCCATCTCGTAAGGTGTGGAATCATCCTCGAGCTTCTTCCAGCAGATATCATCAATGTGACGAAACAAGAAGGTGCCGGCATCGATCCAGACCCCTCCGTAGAGCCAAATCAGAGGCAGGCGGACGAGATCACCGGAGTGTTGCCCAACGTACGGGCCGTCCATGGTGCGATTGTTAAAGGTGGCAGGAAAATACGAGGCGTCAACGTAGTGGTAGACGCTCGTTTCCGAGTCCGGGACGTAATCCAAGACGTGAACCGTCCACTCAGGGCCTAGCCGTCGGACCCAGTTGATGATGTTGCGCTGGATCCATGGCGGCATATTCTTGAAGCCGGAGTGCCAGAAGGCCCAAACATTCTTATCGGACGTTACGGGGTGACGGTGTTGGAGCCATTCTGCAATCTCTTCGTCAGAGCGGAGATCCAGCTTCTCCGGAGGTATGAGCTTCAGTCCCGGCGGTAAATCGACATTGCTGCCCGCTGAGGACGTGATATCCGACTGAGGAGCCACTTCAACCGCTGAAGGTGCCATGTTAACTGAGATTAACGCAGTCGGTGCAATATTATAGGACACAGAATATCGCTAGTGATGTTCCTCTACGTACTACAGTGTTTGAGCTTTTATGAGACCAGCAAAGCATGACCTCCTTTTCAGCAAAATTCCGGGTAACTACATGTCAACAGTAACTGTAAGCAATGGAGTGCAAGCGATGTAACGAGCGGTCGTGCCGTTAAATCGGCGCTGTAACTTATGTTCTAATCCCCCTTGGAGGTGCTAACTCATGGGCCATGAACTCGTGCACTAATACTTCGTACGCTTATAAGATTTGAGAAGCTGAGTGCTGCTAACGGGCAGGTTCTGGACATACTAGGTCCATTGCGGAAGCTTGGGGTGACGTCAGGAGAATCTAGTCACTTTCGTGTTACCGCGAGAAGGGATCGTTTAGAGACAGCAATTAAGAATGTGGTGAAGTTTGACGTGGCCTCAAGTTTGAATTCTGTGCGGTCTTGTCGCCGTTGCCTATGTATCGGGATACCCTGGTTTTTAACCCCTCGTCTCAGGTTTCAAGGGTCGTCGCTTAAGGCCAGCGCTGGCAGGGGGACGGGAAAAGCCGAGACACTTGGAGTGTAGCTCCGAGCCCCTCCCACCACATTACTAACCAGTCCTCTCACCAAGGCCCAATAGTCCCCACCCACATCTTCAATCATAATGCAGGGCCTCCAAATATAGCACGATGTATCTCACTGCATCAAATTGTTTTAAAGGGTCGTGTAAGCAGTAATCATGTCACGTTGCGTTGCAGTCTGTTTCCGAACTACTTTGGGTTCTGGCGCTAAGACCTGCACGGTGAACAAGGATTCGATTCCCAAGCATGCGAAGCAATCTATACAAGTACAAGCTTCGCTATGTAAATCTCGGGTCCGCAGGAGGTGACCCTGAGACCCGTTGGATAGGAGCGAGATGACGTGAGGCCCCCCGATCGAGGAGCATCGATGACGCCAGAGTATTTATTCCTCTCCTGACAAATAGCTCCTCCCAGCTAGTATTAAGGAATCATCGTGCTTTATCGCGAGGATATCCTAAATACGACTAATAATAGTAAGCTCTGCGAGACAGGACTCGCAGCCCGCCGACTCGGAGGCGATGGATTCCTTCGAGATGCCAACGTTGTTGGTATCTGCGATCACAGCGGCTTCGATCCTCATTGTCGCGTTTCTGTCGAGGCTTCGCTCCACGAGAACCTTCAATCTCCCAATTTTAGGCATTGAAAATGGAGATCCAAACGCGCTCAAGATGCGCTACGTCCAGGAAGCTGACGTCTTGCTGCGTGAAGGATACGAGAGAGTGAGCTGCTACTGTCGAATTGGCGTGACTTTTCCTAATGTAACTCGGTAGTTCAAAGACCAGATATTCCAGGTCCTTACTCCCGATGGTCCACGGATAGTAAGGAGTCCCTAGCTTATCCTTCTTCCACTTCACCTGTTTTGAGGGGCAATCTCGCATGTTTTGTCTATATTCAGGCGTCCTGCTTCGTGACCCGGCCACAATTTTTGTGAATTGCCGGAAGCCGGATGAAGGGTTATTGACTGGAATCATGACAGTTTCTTCCGAGGAAGCTTGCCCATGACTTGAAACCGTATAGCAGGCACGAGGCTAGCGGGATGAAAGCATTAGCCGATGTAAGTGCCCTATGCGATCTTGAAATAACTGTGCAAAACTGACAGTTGATAGCGCCACATTGGTCACTATACCACTATCGACCATGAGAGTGACATCATGTTGGGCGCAATCAAGATCGACCTGAACCGAAACCTCGGGACGTTCGTGGGAGACGTGGAACATGAGGTCGCGCATTGCTTCGAAACTCAATTTCCCCCGTGCGACGGTACGTGCGCCTTGCAAAGAGAGAGTCCCTATGCGCGCTAATTGTTACACCCACAGACTGGACTCCCATAGACCTCCATGAAAAGTTGCTCCGCGTCGTAGCTCAAGCTTCAGCCCGTATTTTCGTAGGGTATCCCATGTGTCGAGAGGAAGAGGTGAGTAATCAAGAGCTCTATCTATGCCTTTGCTCAATGCCTCTCGCAGCCCCTTCAAATGGCGACAATATATCGCTCCCTTATATCTTAAACGTCCGAACGTCGGGTCAGGTCCCCACTAGCCCACTCGCCTCCCCTGATGGTCTCTTCATTGAGCCGTTTGCTGATTTGTGATGTAGTGGTTGGAATGTAGCACCAAGTTTGCTACGGATGTTATGACTGGGGGTGAAAAGCTCAAGCAGTGGCATCCTTGGTTGCGGCCCATCGCTCAGTACTTCATCCCTGAGATGACTCGAATCCGTGGTGATCACCTCAGAGCTCTTGAGCTGCTCCTACCTGAGCTCAGGAAGCGAAAGGCCAATTTGAACGACCCTGATACTTCCCCCCATAACGATATGATCCAGTGGATGCAGGATCGGGCGAAGAATACTGGAGACAAGTCGTTTAACGAGAAAGAACTGGCGAACTTACAGATGTTGACGGCGACAGCAGCCATCCATACGACAAGGCTAGCAATCATTCACGCTTTATATGACCTTGCAGCCCGCCCGGAATATATTGAGCCGTTAAGAAATGAGATATTGGGTGTGATGAAGGATAGCGATGGAGTGCTTCAGAAGCAACACCTAACTCAGATGAGGATGCTCGACTCGTTCATGAAAGAATCGCAACGACACTCCCCCCCTTCCGTCGGTAAGTTTCTCTCGACAGCCAGCTCCTTCGAGATCGGGTGTCTTAGCTAACATATTGAAAGCGACGTATCAACGAAAGGCCATGGTGCCCATAAAGCTCTCAAACGGCTTCAATATCCCTGCCGGGACGATAGTGCAATGTAATACCAACATTCTGGACGAAACTCCCGCCGAGTGGGGTGATCCTCACGCTTTCGACGGTTTCCGTTTCTACAAATTACGGAGCAAACCGGAAGATGCCAACAAGTTCCAGTTTGCGAGTCCGACGTATGACAGCATGCAGTTCGGATTTGGGAAGGACGCATGCCCGGGCCGGTTCTTCGCCAGCAACCAGATCAAGATCATCCTTGCGTATATCCTCTCACATTACGATATCAAGTTTGAGGAGGGCGTTGTCGGTCGTCCGAAGAACTTCATGTTCGAGGTTAATGTGCTGGCCGACCCTACGAAGATGGTCTTGTTCAAGAAGATTCAATGAAGCAGGCGCCACGCCGTGCATGATAGCTGCCGGCCTTTTTAAGCAAAAATAGAAATATTATGGAAGAAAAAAAAAGTTACGAGAGGGCAACTGGCTGTAACAGTAGGACTGGACCTAGTGACCCACCATGTTGATTCAGAGGTAGGGGAGTCCGAGAGGACCGTTGTTCCATGACGGAGAATTTGGTGTGCGGTTAAGCCTGGAACAATAAAACACTACGGAACCTACTTTAGATACTGCAATTACCGCCATTCCTCTTTAATAAGGTCCCAGTTTGTCTAGTATCTTAAGCGAACCTGGTAAAAGCACCCATATCGAATAACTTGCCGCAAAGGACATGCGAAAGTGATTATTAGCTACGTGATATAGCCACGAATGTGGGAGAGTTTCTCGCAACGGAACTGAAGTCAATGGGGCAAAGAGCCCTATACATTTAATCTGACCCGCTACTGCAAGTCTATCTTGAATCTTTCCATGTTAGACTGTTTTAGGCCCGGCTCTCAACTCGACTTCGAATACCACCGAATCTGCGAACCATTATTTGTTACAGCTGTAGATAGGCTTCAGAAAGCACGGAGTTAATAGGCATTCGAGTAATAATTCTTTAAATATGTGGTCAGTAAGTGTTAAGATGCTGAATGATGACTATCAAATCGCAACGTACCTCGAGTAAATAATCAGGTATCGATTCGGAGGACGTGGCCGGAGACACTAGATACCAACAGTGACAGAAATACGCGGTGGAGAAAGTGGATATGCCATGGTTATATGATGTCCTCCGTAATTAAGGCTTTGCGAAAACCAATGTCGCCGAAAAGCCTCCAGATGTTGTTCACGGCTTGTTCGGATACTTTCTGGAGACTCCTTGAGGAGCGTTATTAAATACCCGACAATTGTATTTAGAACCTGACGGGATAAACATAGAAATAGAATCGTCTTACATAACTTCCACGAGAACGATACCAATTTCACTCCTAAATACGTCTACCGCTGCAAGGAACTTGGTGTAGGAGAACCCCGTTATCTTGAGCAGTTTAGCCTGACCAAAGTACCGAGTCTTTTATCTTCTTACAAAATGGCCGCCAATACGGTACGCACAAGCGGAGCGGTATCGCGTTTCCAGCAGCATGGCTCGGAATACGAAGGATTTGCCGGGAAAACTAGTACGCGCCTTGCTGCAGTTGCGCTGAGCGCGCTCCCGTTATCAACCTATGATGCCTCCAGCCACTTTCTAGACTCCGCTTGTGGACCGGGAATCGTGACGAAACTCCTCTTATCGCCTTCACCCGAATATGTCGACGTCTCTGGGCTACCGATCAACCCGCCTCCTCGGGTCACTGGCATCGACATCGCTCCGTCCATGGTAGCGCAGTTCACCACGAACATCTCCACGTACGGCTGGTCGACTGCAGAGGGACTTGTGCAGGATTCCGGTGACCTCTCTCGTTTCAAGGACGGCGAATTTGACACAGTGGTGATGAACCTGGGTATCTTTTCCTTATCGGAGCCGGAAGCAGGCGCCGCCGAGATGTATCGAGTTCTCAAGCCTGGGGGATACGCTGTCATCACCACCTGGAAGCAGCGCCGCCCAGCCGGACTACTCCAGAGCGTCGTGGACGTCATCCGCCCAGGATCTGTCAAGAAGCCGATGTATCTCGACCCGGCATGGGAGACGAGGGAGAAGCTCGAAGAGGTCATGAAAGCCGGAGGGTTCTCGGTGGACGTCCGTGAGAGCGTCGTAGACTGGGCTAATGATTCGGTGGAGGATATGGTCGAGGCACTGAGCTCGCCGATGTTGACTTCGAAGATCTGGCAGGGCTGGAGTGCAGAGGGGACGGCCCGTTGGAAGGACGAGATTGCGAGACAGCTCACTGAACAGGAAAGGGCGACAGCCACCTTGGCGATGACCGGCTGGATATGTGTTGCTCGGAAGCCCCAGATATGATGGTTGGTTTTGCTATGACCTTTTTTTACTAGCCTATATGGACGTAAGTCGTTATGGAATGGCTGAGCATTCTGTGACATGATGTATTCTAATATAGAGCACATACCCTGTCTTCTATGCAGTGTTTCATATCACTAGGTGCTATTTACTCTCCGTCCAAGTCTTCCAATCTTACGAGGCCAGTGGACATCTACGCCATCGACAGCTGATTCACCTGACGCTCGATTAGAAGAGTGATCAACCCGACTTAATTGGCATTTAACGCCGGACCCTAAGGCCATAGTTAGAGTCGGAGCCTCTAGCTGTAGTTCGGCTGCTTGGAAGCCACCCGCATATCACCAGACTGGGTGGTCAGCCATCAGAGAGCTATAGATGAAGATTATTCTTCAGAATATAACGTTTCGATACCCCAAATCTAGCAGGTATGTACTGATTATTATTACAGCCGCGGTAACACAGGGAAGGGTTGGCAGAGGATCTTGGTATACTGTAATTAGCTGGAAAACTCGATAAGGAGCAGAACTAGGTGTTGGAAACAAGCGCGGAATATCATAGCAAATCAAGTACATGGACAAGTTCAGCAGACGCATTAACTATTTCAGATGGACCGAGGCGCTGTTAAAAACTTCCCACGAGGAAGCGAAAGAAATGAGCGACGCATGTACGAAGTAGGTGATAGGGAGTTTCAGGCTGGGAATTCAAAGGGAAGGGGGGGGGGTTAGCATATCTCTTGGGCAAGTTCGATGCTCTAGTTCAACTATTCCAAGGGGTTGTCATATTTATGACATATATAAAGCATGTAGATATTAATGTAGCTTCGTCTGCGAATATCTACCTATGTATATATGCGGAGAACCCTGGGTAGCTGCTTAGGTATGTAAATCAGTAAGTTATGCTTTCAACCCCCTTAGTCGTTGCTACGTTCCTTGACCGGATTGTGGTTATCGTCTGAACTCTGAGACGCGTGCCTGCGTGTATCTGTATGAGCGGTAAGGCCCAAGGATTCACCATCCGTAAGGATAGGGAAAGAGAGATAACTGGGGACGAGAATGGAATAAGGCGAAAAGAAATGTAGAGAACGTTCTGACGGGTCCTCATGCGGACGGGACGAAATAATCACTTGCAGGTTTGCGATACAGGCAGACGAACATGAGACTGTGATATTGAGGTATTGGACTAGAAGTTGCATATGTACATTGATGTATGCAGTAGCAGGTGTCAAAACGCCTTATTTAGATGCAGGTAGACTTAAACCATATGCGGGTTGGTGGTCACTGCTACCAACAGCGAACTTATACATGCGCCTCCAAGAGTAGTAACAGTGATATTGCGGCTGACGGGTGTCGCCGCCAATTCAACTACAGCTGTCTGCCAAGCGACTCCCGTGCAGTGTCAATAGCAAACAGATACGACTTATATGTACCATACTCCTTTCGGTCAACGACATTACCTTCTTTTCTTCATTCTATCGATGGCTTTAATTTTCCTTCTCCAGTTTTCTTTTTATCGAGGTCAATCCTTTTCCCATCAATCGTCTATGTGAACTCTCCTACCTTCATTGCCTTGTCGACATCTCTTCTCCCATTTATCGACAAGTTAACGACGTCAACTTTTGTCTTTTTTTCGTCGTCGGTGTTCCGTCTCATATTCACCGACGACATCAAAGTTTACTTTCCCTTTCATCGCTGATGCCCCTTCTCCCGTTCATCGTCGATGTTCCATCCCCCTTTTAATGTTGAAATTTCTTATGTGTTTTAGGCTGTTCGTCCGCAAATTCTAGAGCTTTCGGGTTGGCCTTCCTAATTTTGTGTGCTTGGCATCCACAACCACGCAGCCCGATATTCGTCTCTCTACAGACTCCTAAGCAAGGTCTTCTACGTCCAACGTCCGATATCTATCATGGCATCTGGGTCAGGCCCGGGTGACCATGGCAGTCCTAGCCGCAAGCTCAACGGTGCCATCTCCGACTTCGCTGCCTCTTTCGTTAAGAAAGAATTAGAGCAATTGGCACGTGATTACGATGAGGTCTTGGCTCGGGTTCACGTACCCAAGATTCGCCTTGTATTGATGGAAGTGGACGAAAAACGCCAGGCGTTCGATGACGTGAAGAATGGGATGGTTCAGGCCTTGCGTAAAAAGCTCGAGGCGCTCGAGGTTGATGACAGCACTATCAATTCCGCCCTTTTGGACCTGCAGAAAATGTACCCGGACTACTTAGCTGCCATCCCCAGGGCATCCGCTCTGAACATTCGGCCGGGTAGTCCGACAACATCTTCGAACAGTGACTCACAACTAAGCTCTCCTGGAGACTCGCTCGACATAGCCATTGACCAGGACGACTCGGCCTCGTTCATTCGGCCGGTGGGTGATGAAAACCCAAATCTGGACGGTCATCGTCATTCGTTCACGTGTGTTGGCGGAAACTCGCGCGCTGCGGGCGTTAATATGGACCGTGATGCCCAGGAACAGCCTATGGCGGAGACTTATGGAACCAATAATAGCCAGAAACGATCGAGAGACGAGGCTTTTGAGTCCGAGACTGATGAGGGCATGCCGTCGAGAGTACGCCAGGACTGTTTCCCTCCCCTATTCTTCCTAATGTGTTTGAGAAATACGTTTTGAAGCGGTATCTAACTGACTTGATAGAAGGTTCCAGCTACCAAATCTGAGACTAATTTCCCTCGGAAAATTTGGGCGAAGGAGGTGTATCCTGAGGAAATTGTTTTTCAACACAGTGGTCTTAAGGGCTACTACGTAATCCGTTGCGACCAAGCAAGTTGCGCGTCCCTTTATTTCACCGAGCCGCCTCTTATCTATCGACGGGCCGTGAAGCATTTCGAGAGGCATCGTAGCGGTAACACCTCCGAGCCCGTAGGAGAGCTTACGGAACAGGAAGTGTTCGAGAACTATGCCATCGAAGGTAAGCTTTCTAAATCAATTCACTGAGGTCAGCGCGACTGACATTCAAACTCAAGTCAAAGGAGTAGAGGATGAATCCAGGGAATGGCTCGCGGCGCACACCGGCGGCAAACCACACATATGTAGGTTGGCAGAATCTTCATCCCATTTCCGCTCTTATGCTCAGACCGTCGTTAGTCACGCCAAAACCAAGAAGAGTCAGCGCGGGAATTAAACAGGGAGATTCCACAAAGAAGACTCGCAGGGAACCCGAAGACAAGAACTATACGCCGTCCCGCCGCACTTCGTCCTTGGTTTCCGCTAAAGACTCCGATGACGACGAATATGAGTTGGAAACAGAGAATCCTCGGCGGCACCTCCGCCGGGTACCGAGACAGGATTATGCTGAACTGGTCATGGGCAAGCCAGCTAGGGACACTGCTGCCACCCCGTTCAGCGATTTTGGCCGCGCATCCTCTCGCAGTGCTACCACCACAGAAGAAACGGACATTCGAAGCACGCCGAAGTCGGAGGTCTTTAAATCACCAAACACGAGATTTAAATCGATGGATGCGAGCAAGTACGTTGGGTGCAGTACCCCCCGGGTGAATTTGACCTAACTAACCATACATAGGCCCTTCGGCTATTTCGGAGAATGGCCCAGACGCTCTGCTCCTCGTTAGAATCTAGTTCGATTGTGAGGCTTGACAAGGCAATCGGATATAGTTCGTTTGCTAGCACCCAGCGACGGGTGTTTTACTGGCCGGGATGATTGGAGAATTTGACGCAAATTGAGGGAATTGGGTGGGTTGAGTTAATTCATCCCGTCGGAACCATCGAGCTTTTTATGATAAGCGATCTATTCTTTCTTTATTTCACTCCTAATTAACAGCCGCCTAAACGATGAATTGAATAAGCTATCGAGTCTTCATAGATGCCGATCTGCTATCAAAGTAGGTGCGGGGCATCTGCTACCGGCTAATAGCTAACCTATGGGCTTGCATTCCTTGAATTCCGGGGTAGCTAGGGAGGTGGTCCGGGGGAACACTCACTAGGACTCAGGGGCCACCACCACTCAAATTTGCCGACACTCATTGCCTTTGCCTACGTGCACGTGCATTATGAAACCGTGAAGCCAGCCATCTTGACTCCAATCGCGACTCGGTTGCAGTATTTGGGATCTTCCGTGTAAGCAAGCAAAGCATACACGTCCTTGCCCACTTAATGTGATCCTCTGTCGCGCAGTATTACGGCCATTGTAAAGTTCTTCATCGCTCTTATGTGCCGTCTCAAGAGTTCGCAGCATCTTGTGTAAGCATAATAATACCCTAGTTCGGCCTGGGTACTTATCGACCATGGCGACGATTGGTGAGTTCAGCCCTTTTAATTCAGAGAAAAACCCGGTTATGGCCGCTCGATCGAGCGCTTCGTCTGAGATTCGCCCATTTAACCCGTGAAACAACAGCAGCATCCGTCCTTGCGACAGCCGCCGGCCTCACATACCTCGACGGGAAGTATCATTTGCGACAAGACTTGCAGATCATCAGGGCGCGAAGCAAAGCCGACAAGCTCTTCAAGAAAGCGAGTAAGCACATTCCACGTTGCCACTAGGTCCATTATTGTGTCTATATATATATATCCCAGGACTCCATTCAGCTCACTACGGAATTAGTTGAGGAGAAGCGCATCTCACCATACTACTTCTTCGAGAAGCACGCGCAAGCTCAACCGAATAAGGAATGCATCTGGTCGCGCGCGGGATGCTACACCTGGGCCGAGGCGTACTATCGCGCCAACCAGTACGCGCAGTTTTTCCTGCAGAACGGGGTGCGGCCTGGCGATCTCGTCGCCTTCTTCATGGCCAATAGCCCTGAGTTCGTGCTAGCCTGGATGGGCCTGTGGGCCATTGGGGCGGCGCCCGCGCTCATCAATCACAACCTGACCAAGCAGGCGCTGCTGCACTGTCTGGGCATCGCCGACACGAAGCTGATCCTGGCGGACGGCTCGGACCAGCTGCTTGAGAGACTGGACGCGGTTAAGGACGAGCTGGCTGCGGGCGGGGTTCGGATTATCAAGCTGGCGGACGCCAAGCCGGAGATCAACGCGACCAGGGGTGAGCGGCCGGGGGACGAGCTGAGAGAGAACCTCCAGCCCTCCTCGCCCTTCGGCCTGTTCTACACCAGTGGCACGACGGGCATGCCCAAGGCCGTCATCGTGCCCGCGGCCGCGGGCTTCATGCACGGCTGCAGCAAGAACTGCGGGCTCTCCTACGTCAAGGGCGATGACCAGCGGTACTACGACTGCATGCCGCTCTACCACGGCACGGGGGGCATCAGCGCCATGACGCAGCTGCTGACGGGGCAGACGCTGTGCATCGCGCCGCGGTTCAGCGTCTCGGGCTTCTGGGACGACATCCGCGAGTCGCGCGCGACCTGGTTCGTCTACGTCGGCGAGACGCTGCGCTACCTGCTGGCGGCGCCGCCGTCGCCGCGCGACCGCGACCACAGCGTGCACTCCATCTACGGCAACGGCCTGCGCCCGGACGTCTGGAAGCCGTTCCGCGACCGCTTCGGCATCGAGACGATCCACGAGTTCTTCAACAGCACCGAGGGCATCATGCCGCTCGACAACCCGGCGCGCGGTGACTTCCGCGCCCACGCCGTCGGCCACCACGGCCTCATCATGCGGAGCCGGTTCCGCAACGTCTTCGTGCCCGTCGAGATCGACGTCGAGACGGGCGACATCGCCCGGGACCCCCGCACGGGCTTCGCGCGCCGCGTGCCCTACGAGGTCGGCGGCGAGATCCTCGTCGCCCAGCCACCCGTGCTAACGCCGCCGTTCCCCGGCTACTACAAGAACCCCGAGGCCACCGACAAGAAGTACGTCAGGGACGTGTTCCGGAAGGGCGACCTGTACTACCGCACCGGCGACTCGCTCCGCAGGGACGCCGACGGCCGCTGGTTCTTCATGGACCGCCTCGGCGACACCTTCCGGTGGAAGGGCGAGAACGTCTCGACCGCCGAGGTCTCCGAGGTCCTCGGCAGGTACCCCGGCGTCCTCGAGGCCACGGTATACGGCGTGTCGCTGCCGAACCACGACGGCAAGGCCGGCATGGCGGCTATCTACGTCGATCCCGCTGCCAAGTCTTTTGATTATACGGGGTTCTTGAAGTAAGCGAGCCCATCCCGTCCCCATTTATCATTCCTGGTTATATAAGCGGAAGTTGCTGACTTCGAGCAGACACGCCCGGACACACCTCCCCAAATACGCGGTGCCCATCTTCCTGCGGCAGCTCAAGGAGCGCTCGGCGACCCACAACAACAAGCAGGACAAGGTGCCGCTGAAGAAGGCGGGGATCGATCCGGCGCAGATGGAGGGCAGCCCGGTACTCTGGATCAGCGACACCGGAAAGGGCAACACGTACGTTCCGTTTACGCAGAAAGACCTGGACATGTTGCGGGGTGGACGGGCGAAGTTGTGAGGTGCGGCTTGTACATTGGGAGGCGCATTAGAAGGCTGTACTGGTTGCTTGCATAAACGCCCAAACTTGCATAGGATTGCCCTACTGAGTGGGTGAAGGGAAGATCCTAACGTTAGACTGCTTATGTCTGATAGACTTCCAGCTAAATAAGAGCAATAAATTCTAATAGAATCCACAGATGGTCTCAGTTAAGCGGGTAGGCCATGAGGGCACTAAGAAAAGCCATATCACCCAGCGCTGTCAGGATTTACTGGCTAAAACCATTCGAAGGATCCACCGCAGCAGTTTACACGAACATTATATTCAGACGTCTTGGGACATATCACTCCTCATTCTTTCAACGAGCCCGATATGATATCTAGACTCAAGGCTATTTCAAACACAGCACCGCGAGACGAGCAGACAAGGAACACGGTGATAAGTTAGATATTGCTTACCTTAGATGGTACTTACCTTAAAATATCCGCTGGAAATATTAGCAAACCAGCACTTACCTCTGGGCTCGGCTCTGGCCGTGTCCCTGGGGCGGGTCCCGTCTGTAGACCTGCCACGGCGTCTCGGTGACGGACCCGAGGCCCAGTATCTGATCCTGCAAACGCGCGGCCTCCCTGGACAGCCCGATGTCGACGAGCAGGTCCCAGACGTCGTACTCGTCGGGGTACTCCTCGGCGTGTGCACAGCACGCGACAAGGCTCGAGTAGCGGTCGATGTCGGCGGCGCAGGCGGTATAGCAGAGCGACGTGACGACGCGGGCCCAGAGCACGACGGACTCCGGATTCAGCGTGCCCCTCGCCTGGCGGAACTCGATCGTGGTCCGCTCCTGCGGGATCTCGGTGTCCGCCGACTCGTACCACGAGAAGTTGTAGGCGGCCCTGGCCGGCATCCCCATCCGCCGCGCCACCGACGAGAGCGTGGGTCGCGTCAGGAGGTGTTGCACGGCCGGCCGGATGGCCCAGGGCGCGCCGCGTTCGTTCAGTTCGTGCCCCTGGCTGTAATACCCGAAGATGCCCTCGTCGAACGGCTCGGGCACGAGCGCGCCCCGCGGGATGTAGCGCGCGAAGGACGGCCGGGGTCCCGGCGGGTCGCGGAAGGTCTGCCTCGCGGAGCGCAGCCTGCCCTCGGCCCACGTGGTCAGGTTCGTCTCCCGCAGGGCCTCCCCGCGGACCTCGCGGTCGGCGTCGTCGCCGACCCACGCGTTGTAGTTCGTGGTCGCCCGGGCCTGGGAAGCCCACATGCGCGCCGGCTCTATCTTGCGCACGGCCAGCTCGCAATACCACCTGTTCAGCGGGCACTGGTCGTGGTTGTGCCGGAGAACGCTGTGCAAGGTGGAGATCAGCTGGCCGGCCGCGTAGGTCATACCCCCCATCCGGCGGAGCTCGTGGACCGAGAACAGGTCCGACCCTCGGCCGAAGTGCACATGGAACCCGCACGACTCGTTGACCGATGCCCGGAAGGCGGTGGTCACGTGCACCACGACGTCGCGCACGGCCCGGAAGTTCTCGGCGCGGACACGGTACGCGGGGGAGACGAGCTCGACGTCGGTCCACTGGGCGCCGTCGGGCTGGACGTCGTATTTCCTGATACTCGGATCGCCCTTGACCTCCCACCCAGGGTATTCCATCGTCGTGAAGGCCGTGTCCACGGGCCCTCCGTCCCCCTGCACCCGCCAGCCTCCTCGTCGGATCGAGTCCGCCACTGTTGTCCTCACCTCATCGTCCTGTCCCAAGGTGTCTTCCTCGATGCGGATGGGTTTAGGTACTCCTGGGAGTGTGTCCCTGTCGCCTCTGATCCAAGCAACCCGGAACTCCAACTCAACTCCGAAGGTGTACTCATACAACGGCCTCGGGTTTCGACCTGCCATGCTCGAGCTTATTTAACCTGTTTGGTTCGAAGAGAAGATCAACACACATTTACCTCTTAGTCCACGGCCCAAGAATCGTCGAAAGTCCATTGAAGACTTATACTCTCCATTTCCTCAACATCAAACACGTATGTGAACTATAAGCAGTGAACACAGGCTTGCAAGCACCTTCTGATATTTCCCAAGTCTCCAAAGATGTTGTTCCGACACATACAAGGGACAGTATCAGGATAAAACTGCTCCATTGTCCGTCGCAGAACTCCTTTGGTCTGATGAAGCTCGAAGTAGGGAAACAAAGGCGATTCGAGGAGAGCAAGGGGTAGCAACAATAACACACGATACGATTGGCTAATCCTATTGAGCAAGCCGCCCGGAATGTGTTGGTATACGTGTAATAGAAGGTACCGTTGGTTTTTAGTATCGAGCCCACGAATGAGGTGACCCCCTTCAGCGCCGTTGCTAAAGCCAACGTCCATGGCGTAATGTTGGGAGTGGGCTATGGAACTTGGAGAGTCCAAGAGGTACACTGTGTCTCCGAGACGCCTTATAGATCCATCTATTTGGCATTAGCTGGGGTCTTTCAGCAAAACCGAGCTGTTGACTAAACATTGCCGTCGGGCTTCAGTGACATAGCCGGTTCATCATTCCTCAGCTGCAATGTCCGCATCTTCGGGCGGCGTAAAAGGTTCGCTCTGGACCTGCCATGCTTGGCTCACATATCTTTTCGATGTCAGCCATTTATGAGCAAGCACTGGAAGAATTACGGGAACATGTTTGGTGGGTATTATGCTAGAGACCTACTTCGTATGGCTTCCTCGTGCCGCAAGCTCGCCTTTGCTGTTCTTGAAGACGACCGATGTATATGCCAGTGTCTTTCCCACTGCGTTACCTGTCAGTCCGTAGTTGTTCGATTATTGTATCGGCACCTACTCTTATCACAAGTCGCAGTCGCTTGGATCTTATCGCCTATCTTGCCACCACCACTCAAGTATGTGACTAGCCCCTGACGTTAGCAGCATGCCGTGAAGGCCTCTGCATCTGCACAAGTTAAGCATGCTTTACCGTTTAGATCCGTCGACACCCCCGTGGCGAAGAGGCCCTTCGATGCTACCGCTAGCGAACCACCTAGGTCGACCATGCTGGCGATTGTCCCGCCGTGGATGATCTTTAATCGGTTCTAGGGACGACCAAGTCACTGTCAATTGATAATGACGTAACTCACAGCACACCTCCTAGTCGCCATACCGTGTGATCTTTAGTGATGTCCAGTTCGAAATCAACCCTGCCCTCGACCGCATTGGTGACCCTGAGCTATGCCTGTCATTTTCCTCTGTCCATCTTACCGCATTATATGCAATATAGCGAGAGTGAACCCACATGAGGGAGCAATCTATGCATACAAATATGGTATTAGCAAAGTGCACGGCGCAGCAATAAGAGTTGACATCTCCGTAAGGGTGAACATCTCAGTTGAAATTACTAACCTAGGTTCCAAGCCGGACTCAGCCATAAATGACCCTAGAACCTGGATGGCGATAATGAGCAGGCATGCCCCGCCACATGAGACAGTCTCGGTGAATGACAAACCGTCTTTACGAAACGGGCCGGGGCCAATTTCGGACCCATTCTCAGAAACCGGAACAGATATTTGAGTATATAAGCTGTAAAAAGAAGAAAACAGAATGAAGCACAATATATACGTCCCGGAATGAAACTGAATGTGACTGAGAGAAGGTGCTGTACCTATGGGGTTATGGGAATATGAGGGCCGTGCATGCTACGGAGATAAGATAAGCTGTCGCTATCAGAAGTGGGTCTCTAAAGAGTCCCCATAGAATATTCACTTTGGAGGTCTTGGGGTCCCCCTCCCTCTTCACCAAGAACTTTTATTAGCCGCCGATCTCACAGCCGCAACTGCAGCTTTGGACGAATTGCAATGCAACAGTAGCAATTCTTCACCCGACATTGGAGAGTGAGAGGCTTCCGTCTTGAAAAGCCGCCCATGGACGCCATGGAATGAAATCCTCCCCATGTACATACAATGGCTACTTCTCCCACCGATTCTACGAAATACACAAGATTACACATTACGCCTCTCGATGAGTCGCTGCTGAATATTGTGATACCGTCGTCTGTGTTACCCAAGGCCCGTAACATCTCTTATCACACCATCGAGACATTTCCCGAGAAGCGCTACGGCTTCCTGGACCTGCCCGTTGCCGACGCGGACAAGATCAAGAAGAAACTCAACGGAGCCATATTGAAGGGAACTAAGATGCGCATCGAGAAAGCGAGACCCGAATCCATACCCGAGCCAACAGGGGAGGCCGACTCCAGCAAGGCCAAGAAGGAGAAGAAGCCTAAAGACAAGTCCAAGAAGAGGAAGCGCGAGATCGATGTCATACCGGGAGTCGAGCTGGAAGATCGAAAAGTCAAACGAGGCTGGACGACGACCGAGCAAGATATGATCAAGGAGAAGCGAGACAAGTCCAAGAAGGACAAGAAAAGCGCGAAATCGAAGGACGACAAGGACAAGAAGAAAGAGAAGAGGAAGACCAAATCCAAGTACACGGATGGACCCGAGTGTCTGTTCCGGACGAAGCTTCCCGAGAAGACCCCCGCGAACGATGACGAGGATGCTGCCGGCCACAAGAAAAAGAAGCGGAAAGGAGACGACAAGCTGACAATCCACGAGTTTGAGAAGACGGTCAAGTATCCTTCCTTCTTGAAGTCAAATACGGAGAAGACGAATTCGGAAGCGGTAACGTTTGAAGATGGCATCGGCTGGGTGGACTCCAAGGGAAATGTCGTTGAGGCTGTGTCAACGAAGAGGCCCTCGCCGCCGCTGAAGTCTAAAGCTTATGCGGCTAAGGTTCTTGAATCTACACCAGTCCCAGACGAGGATGATGAAACAAGCAGCAGTGGCACCTCGTCCGATGAAGAATCAGACACCTCCGACCAATCCGGCGCCTCCGAGGAAACATCCGATAATTCAGAGGAAAAAGTCGAACAGGCAGATAGCCAGGCGGCCACGGATAAGCAGTCGAAGCTGGAGGCGCAAAGCCTTAGCAGTCCTGTTGCCACTCTGAAGCCTGAAGCAGGGAGGCCGAGATCTAGCTCATCCACGAGTCTTACCATTAAAATCCCGCCTACTACTCCAGCCAAGGTGCATCCTCTTGAGGCCTTGTACAAGCGGCCCAAGACTGAAGAGGGTGCCATCAAGGATACCCCCCAGAAGTCTGAACCTTTCGCCTTCTTCGACAATGAGGACCTCGAGGAGGAAGTTTCTATGGGACCGCCGTCTCAGCCCCCAATGACACCATTCACGAAGCAGGACTTTGAATATAGGAATGTTCGAAGTGCAGCTCCCACCCCCGATACGGCACACCCTAGCCGGTCTTTTAACCTATGGCCCAGGGAGGAGACGTTGGAGGAGGCGTTAGAAGAGGATGAGGATGAGGACACCGCCATGGCCGAGCCCCTGGAGCAAGGCACTGCCGCTGCTAGCAACACTGATGCTCCAACCTCCGAATTTCAGAGGCAGTTCTGGGAGAACCGTGGTGATCTCAACCGGAAATGGAGGAAGCGGAAGAAGACGGTGGCCAAGGAAAAGCGGTATCGTGAGAACAAGGCACGGGCACAGCGGGCTATCTAGACGTTTCACGTTGAGGTTTGTTCAGCGAGTAGTTCATAATATAACCTCATTTCATTCATCATTCATTAGACCTGGGTCACCCATTCGTGACAATCCGTATTTGATTACCCTGCAAACCACCAAATCGCATAAGCACGACCCCATCGCCATGGTCCGACAAAATGGCTGTTATCCGTGTGACACCTGCGATTGTGACCCAAAGTCATGCCAGGGGTGACGAGGATATGTTGTTTTCTGCGCAACTCCAGGACGGCATTTTCACGCATCAGCGACCCCGGCCGAAAGCGGATGACCGTACACCTCCGGCTCACTTGCATATCGACCAATGAAGCTCTCGAGCGTACCTGCGGTAGCGGAAGCCGGTAGCGTACCTGTCTCCCCTTTTACTGCATCAGCAATTGGTCCGGTCTCGATAGGCGTAGGCGACGGCGATAGCAGCATTGCGGGAGATGCTCCCTCGTGACGCTCAACAGTAGAAGCGCTGAATACCGAGGAGGGCGACGCGGCGACCGAGGCAGCGAAGCCGTGGTGCTCGGCACCGTAGAGAGAGCCGCTCCGTGCGAGGCCGATAGTGCTGAGACGGACGCCGTTGCTGTCATGGTGCGGATTCCCCGCAGCGGCCGTGGAAGGGCCAGCCGAAGCCTGCTGCCCCTGGTCGACGGTCTGCTCATACGCATCCTCTAGGTGCTCCAAGTACCGGCGCAGGCGGTTTCCCTCGCTCTGCAGCTTCGCCCAGCCCGCGTTTTGGACCCGGAAGTCGGCACGGCGGAGGGCCGCGCGATGCGCAAGCTCGTCCTCGATAGGCGGCAGCGGAGCCGGCTCAGCGGCGGGTCGAACGTCGTGGACAATGCTGGAGCCGCGAGACGACGGAGCCGGGACGTCTACCATCTCGACGGCGTCCTCGTCGTAGGCGGGATCATGGCCCGCGAGCTGCGCGTTGTCGCGCATGTCCTGAAGCGTCTTGTGGCGATTAACCAGACGAACCAGTAAGAACATGGCGGCTGAGGTGAGGGCAAAGCTCGCAATTACGCAGATGAGGGCGATATCCCAGGTTTCTCCTACGAGATACAATTTATTCAGAGCAACGACAGCGCTAACACTGCAGGCACTGAAGAATACGGCTCCGCCACCGGCCACCCAGATCAGAGTTAGTTCTTGAACGTGCCACCACTTTCTCGGCTTCATGCCCACGGGGTATACAGGGTTGCCGAAGGGGGAGAGACCGATAGGCTCGGGAGTAGCGGTGCGAGAGGCGGCGTGATGGATAGAGGCGCGCCGAGTGTGGCCGAGGTGAACCGGCATAGGGCGAGCAGGGGCAACATGAGTAGGTAGGGAAACGGAATAAGCGGGCGCCGCAGTGCTTACTCCGGTTTCAATAGCCTCGCCGGCCGTGGTATTTCTGGTTATGCGATTTCCGTTCATGTCGGCGTTCTAAGGGAAAGAGCTTGGGATATGAATTTTATCAGACGGCAAATGTTGTGTTTTGGTAAAGGAGCAGGTACCAGCACGTCGATGGAAATCTTGACGGCGAGGGAAAAATTGTTTAACAAAACAAAAAACACATGTGGGTTGACGGAAGTCGACGTTCTCCTATATAGATATCGCCGACGAGGACTTCATAGGGTCGGGATAGGTGTAGGCAAAGACGTTGGATGTGTAGGTGAGAGATGGCAGTAGGAGGGGGAAGGTGAGCGGTTGAAGTTCTCGAGTACAATCATTAGTGCCGTTTGCTTTAACCTCCTGCCAATCTAATTTTGAAGGGGTGGGCTCAAAGCTGTTAGGAGGCAGTTCTGTGGCTACGTAAAAACAAGATCACCATCCTGGTCGGTTGGGGCTAAGTCTCCTTTGTTGCCTAAGGCGGCATAAGCGGTGACGTGTGCTAGGAGCTTTTGTCGGTCCGGCACTTGGGTATTAATAAAATTCACATTGGGAGATATACTAGGGCTGTCATGTCACTTTGTTGGTCTGATAGTTCTCATGGCATGTCGACGTGCCTGCCCCCCAAGCAGTCATGTGGGTGAATATATGCCTACTGCATTAGATAAAGCCTCTAATAATGGTTCCTATCGTAAACTTGAACGACTTCGAAGGCGTTAGCCCTTTTACTAAGTAAGACTAGTAATCTACGATGGTTGTTTGTGCTGTTGCTGCCAGGTTATTATGTGTTTCCTAAACCGTTGCTTCTTTTAATATATCACAGCCATTCACCCTTGGAAATAATAAATGTCTCGACGTAACATTACTGATGAAATTATTTCCAATGTACTGGATGACGAACCTTTTAGTCTAGTTTTCACTGGTATCATTTTCAGATATGTTACTGTAATAAAGGAAAGGTCGGTCTTGCCCCCCAAAAGCTTGATTGTCTACACGGTTTGCTAAAGAATTATTAAGCCTTTAGGAATTTATCCTCGTCATCGTGTAGTTTACGTGCCTGCTCAGAGTTATCTATGAGTCCAGAGGACCGTCACTGTGCAGTATCTACCCCAAAGACATCTATGCGAAGACGGTTCCCCCATGAGTTCTGATGAACCATGTCAAGGAGATAACCCCGTGATATTGACCGTTCTTGCCGGATACTACCATGGCTGCATTATGTCAAGCACACTGCCTCCCTATCCGAGGCACAAAGGAGTATACTTCTATGTGGGTGCTAAGTGCCCAAAGCAATGAAGCCTAGGAAAGCATAGGAGGTGAATGAGCTAAAATCCTCCACTTAGTACAGACTATCTCTCATATCTTAGGCAGCTAAAGTGAGATTTCCTTGGAACTACATCTGAGATTTCAATTAGGGGCATTGCTCAAGAGTACCCGACGCCGGCACACTGCAAGTACGATCAGGGAATAGAACAGCCTATACACCGGATCCTAGTTTTCTCCTGGACTACTGCGAGGCAATACTAGGACCTTATATCCCCGGAGTCTTCTAGCATCAATGTCAGTGCACGGGTAGGAGTAAATTACCAGCGGGAGACTTGAAGGAACAGTCCCGGTGATGTAGGTCAGGTAGAACTTACGAGGGTTGTTGCAGAGCCTGTGATTAATCATGATTCGAAATAATGTCAAATCAGCAGCCATGGGGCTGTCCTCCTTCAGATAATTCACCCAGGAGGAACAACATCGCGGGCCAACGAGATCGGGCATTATCTGGGCTACCCCCATTGATGTGATCCCAGTATGGTAGTTAGGCGGCTTACATAAGGTTACCAAATACGGCTATGGAGAAAACGGGTGGGCTAAGCGGTCAGGCGGTGCCCAAAATAGATGGCGCACGAGCCCCCACCTCATTTCTAACACCATTTCGCTTAAAATGCAGCTATTGTCACTTGCAATTTAACCAATAATAACGTTAACAATTAAATTGAAAAAAATGTTATTCTTTTCGTAAGATAAAGCTTTTTCCAATTATCAGGTTAGTTTTTTTTATATCGTAATAATTAAAGAATTAGGCGAAATAAAATATAATACTTTTCGAAAAGTTAAGGTTAAAGGTATTTTCGAATTTTTTAAGTATTATAATTTTATAAGCCGTAAAACCACGTAAAAGGTTACGTAAATAAACGTTTTTAATTATTTAAAAATTTTACGGCGTAACGATTAACGTATATTCGAATTAAGGCTTAAAAATATTAACGAATTTAACTTAGAAACGAATTATAAAAAATTTAAAACCTTTAAAAATTATAATAATTCCGACGTTTATTAATAAGCTTATAACCCTAGGTTAAAGCAAACGCGTAAACGAAAACCTTTATTCGAAAAAAACGACGTTTTCGTTATAAACGATTATTTCGAAAATTTCGATTAACGCAGCGATTTTATAATATACGAAACGATTCGATATTTTTAGTTCGATATAACTTATAACGTAAACGTTATAATTAAAGTTACGGAAAAAACTATTAAATATAATATATTTAAATAGTTCGGTTAAAAAAGGCGTATAAAAATCGAAAAATCCAATAACGACGTCGTTATAAAAAATAACGATTAAAAAAAGCGAAAACCGAATATAAGTTTATATATTAAAACAACTTTAATTAACGGATAAAAAATTTTTTTATTAACGAATAATACTTTAACCTTTAATTAGAAAAACGTAAATACCTTTATTATTAAATTGTTATAAAAATAGGTAATAGATTATTATAAAATAAAATAAAAAACGCCGTTTAAATATTAATTAAAAAATAGTTAAAAATATTTGCTTTAATATGTTTATTATTATACTTAAAAGCGTATATAAACCTTGTTATTTAAAAAATAATAATATCTTTAATAAAAAAAGCCTTAAAATTAAATTTTTATTTATTACGTTATTATAGTTAATGTTAATTATAAATCAAAGTTATATTAGTATTAGATATTCAGATTAATTGTTAGCTTTACTGAGTTACGAACCCCGTAGGTCGTATTAGCGATTGTTATTGGACAGTTTTTTATTAGGATTTATATGGGGTCTTGTTTTAGCCTAGTTTTTTTGGTTATAGGGGGTTGTATTTTTATAATTACTTTCTTTTTTAAAGGCCTTGGTCTTTAAGGTTACCGCGTTACTTTCCCGTGCGACCGGATTTCTATGCAGGATTTTTTTGCCTGATAGTAACTACCCGTACTTGGCTAAGTTTGATAGTAGCGTTTTTGGCTAAGCTTTATTTAGCTAAGGTTAGGGGAAGGAGGTCTATCGTAATTTGGGGTAGCGTTAATTAGCGCGAAGATAAAAGGTTTAAGGCGCGATTTTTATAATTTCCGATTATTTTTTTATTTTTGGTTTTATCGCTTTATTTTTTAGCGGTATAACTTTTTTATACGCGTTATTTTGCGTAATTTTAAATTTATTTATTCGGTTTTTTTTAATTATTTATTCGGCTTTTTAGCTTTTTAAATATTTTAGTACGTATATATTTTTAATACGACTTAATATATAATAGGGGTAATTAGTTTTATAATACCCCCGTAATAGGTAATTAGTTTATTTTAGAAAATATACTTTTTAAAGGAATTAAATTATTAACCTGTTAGGTATTAAGTAAGTTATTGATATAATTATTAAATATTTAGATTAATTATTAGCTTTATTAAGTTACGAATTTTGTAGGTTGTATTAGCGACTGTTGTTAGATAGTTTATTATTAGGATTTATATAAGGTCCTGTTTTAGTCTAGTTTTTTTGGCTATAAAGGGCTGTATTTTTATAATTAGTATAAAATCTTTTCGAACGATAACGGTAAAATAAAATTTAAAACTTATAAAGTTGTAATAAATGACGTTATTAAAGATATTAAAGCCTTTAAAGGCGACGATTTTATTTTATAGGAAAATAGCGATAAAATATATACTTATAAAGAAGTTATCGAATAAAAACGCTAAAAAAGAATTATTACGTTACTTAACGTTTATTATTTCCTTAAAATAATTTTTATAAAATTTCGTAAGATTGTTAACGTTATTAAAAATTATATTAAACGAAAGCTTTACGTTAATATTAAAAAGTTACGTTTGTTAGCAGAAAAGGGGTGGGTAAAGGTATAGATAAATACGATTAACGGGGTTTTTGCTAATATATATTAACGTTAAAAAGAGATAATCGAAGTTAAAAGTAGACGAATTAAAAGATAATTAAAATAAGCCTTAATTGTAATTGCAATAAGCTTTAATTGTAATTGCAATAACTGTTGATTTTTGTTATTTTTTGTTAATTGTGTTAATATATGGAAGCTGAATGGGTGTAGATTTTCGTGCGCCATCAATTTTGGGCACCGCCTGGCGGTACAACTCGACCCCACATTTACCCGCGCACTAGCGATCTTCAACCCGCTGCCGCCCAAATGCTGCGGGTACATCACGGATCTCCTTACGATAATCGCGTCGCTACCCTCGTAAGCTCGAAATCCAAGTTACGTTGAGGTATAGCTCGAGGAGTTAACTGGTCTTTCATCAAAGTGTGTCCAACTTAATTCTTCCGAGCTGATTTAGCTGGAGCTCTACGGTTGAAACGGCATCGTGCACTGACCTTTTTTGAGTAATTAGTACCTGACAGAACCTGCCCACGGAGCTTACGTTGCGATGGTCGACTGGTTGTAACTACCAAGTGGCATGAACTGAACTTCAGAACAATCAATATAATCGCATTTCCCCATTCCCTCATCGGCCCGAGCCTTAAGGCTCAAACAGGTAAGCGTTCTTTGTCCCAGGGCGCCATCCAGAACTCATCAGCACACATGAGCCATTGGACCGTTGGACTCACTGGTTGAATGGAAGACCAGGATCGTAGCTACCAAATCCAGTCTCGTGGTGGGCCAAGAACCAGGATTGCGTTGTTATGAGTAGCAAATAATTAGTTTGTCCGTATGGTCATTCACCTTGTACTGTTCACATGTTGGGCCTCTTTGTCACCATTGACATGACCGCCGATGCATGCCGTATCCGGAAGCATCGTCCATTATGCTTTTTAGCAAACCGGGATGCTTGGGTCAGGGCTTGTAATATAAACAAATAACCAAGCAGTCAAAGACCCTTTGCTGTCATATATGTCTTTCAGGGCTATCCAGATTAAATATACTCGACGAGGGATTCAAGAGTCCTCCATGGGACTTCATCAAAGGACTGGCTAACGAGAGGCGCTTGGAAAAGTATCATCTAACTCAGTACCAAGCAGGCGTGCAACAAGCTAAAATCCCACTTCTAGCTGTGCAGATTCTGTCCATACTAAGTAGCTGCGGCGGCGTGTCTGTCAAGGCCGACCCAGCGATATGAGTAAGAATGAATTGGAGAAAATTAGCCACAGCATAGACGGTACTCAAGAGCCTCTACGGCTGTGGCCGCCTCCCAATTGTCAAGCATATTGCAGAGCGCACTTCATCGAGGAATGCGCCGTCTATTATTCATTGGAGAACGCAAAATTCGAGCAGGAGAAAGCGGCGATCCGGCAAGCCCACCTACCGACGTCGAGAAGTATGAACAAATCGCCAACACTGGCGACTCGAATTCAGCCTGCTCGAGCAAAGAAGAGGGTATTTGATATGCCGGACCGGATCGGTCCGGAACGGAAACACGGCGATATGGATTTCACCACGCCCGCCACTGTGCAGAGGCAGTTGGCAAAACTGGAAGGAAAGCAGTCGAGACTCGGACTTAACCTGTCTCACGACGAGTTCCTAGCGAGATTGGAAACGGGGATCGCACGCACTAGTGACACCCTGGTCGCCAACAAGAAAATTGAAAAATCACGGAAGTCGAGGCAAGCCTTAGAAAGCGACAGTAGCGTAGCAAAACCGGTAGGCGAAGGTGTTGCGCATCATAAATGTCCATTCGACCCCTGGAGAAGTATTGACTGTCGTTACTGCGACTTTAACAGCAGATCACCGAAGAATACGGCACCTGTGGCGCCCATGCATCTTATTCGTGAGGATGACTTCGGACCAGAGCAGCGTGGCGAGATCGGCGGGGTAGAGTTTGCAGTCGACATCCGTGGAGCAGAGGAGAAAGTTATTTTGTTAAGGATGATTGGACTAGACGATCCCGTTGATGGACCTGGCAGGCATTTTGGCGATAACAGCAAGTCGAAAAAGCGAAAAGAGCCGGAAGGGGAATCGGCCAGGAATCCAATTGAGAATAGGACGCCTCATAGGAAGCCGCTGAAGAGAAGTCCATCTCCTACAATGCAAGAAGACGAGGACGAGTTAATTGCAACTAGAAAGCGCAGAAATCCGAGCCATTCCCCAGATAATAGCAACATGGTAGAGCAGAAGCCAACAGAGAAGCTGGTCTCGGGTGCTGCGTCAGCGAACCACGTTGGGAAAAGAAGTTCACGGCCGAGGAGAAATGAATCGGAAGAAGAAGACAACATGATCACAAGGAGAACGCATAAGAAAGTTCAGGTTCTCACTGCTGCCGACTCCTTAACGGAGCAGAAGCAGCAGATCAAGGAACCGCTCGAGAATACAACACTCAAAAGAATGCGGCGAAAACTAAGCCCGCCGCCGGTAACCGATGGAATCAATGATGATGATGATGACGACGATGATGTAATCATAAGAAGAAAGCGATCAAGAATCCGTGTATAGAAGAGAACGTATACCTATAAAGACCCGGAATTCATACGGTGATGCAAATCCCACCCACGCGTCTGACCTGGAGCTCAACTTGCATCAGCGGAACACAGTTAGCCCCGCAAGACCTTGACGAAGAACGTCGCATCGCCCCTAGTCCCATCGGCGAAGTCAGCATACTCGGGACAAGTACCCCACTCCTTCCAGCCTATGTTATTGTAGAAAGCCCGCGCAGGAGTGGTGGTAGCAGTATCGAGAGTCAGCACCTCCTTGCCTAGGGAATTCTTGGCGAAGGACTCGAGGTGGTGCATCATCGCGGTGGCGACGCCCTTTCGCCTCGCGGATGGGTGGACCAGGAGCTTCACGATCTCGGCTCGGTGCCGGTGCGTGACCTTCGGAATGGTCACGATGGACCCGGTGGCGAGGACGTCAGCTGCGGCTGGATCCGCGGTCAGGACGAAGCAGTGCAGCACGCGAGGCGTTTCGGTCAGCTTAGTCGCCGTGGCCAGCCAAAACTCATCAGCGGCTTCACCGGATAGCGGAGCACGAAAGCCGATGGAAGACGATGCAGGGTCTTGATTCACGCAGAGCTGGAGAAGCGTCCGTAGAGAGGGTAGAAACTTCCTCAAATGCTCGAGTGACTTGATGGCTTGGATGTGAAAGGGAGGCTTCTGGGCACTTTCCACCCGGGCACCGCTTATCCCTGCGCTGCTGCTACTGTGCGTATCCTGAACCATGCCGACAGAGTCCCGGGAGTGCGGCAATAACTAGGGATCTCTTACTGGCTGAACTGGCTCTGGTCCTAGGGGTGGCAGACAGCGCGGCAGAACTGCCGATCAAGACAACCCGGCGGATAGGTCCTTAGGTAATATGCCGGCCTTTTCTGCGCTGTGGTCGTGCTGGTGTGGGTGGGGTGCGGATGCCTTATCTTATCCGGCCCGTCTACTGAGGTTATCGTGGCCTCCGCATCCGGGGACCACCGTTGAAACATTGACCAATCGCGACTAGTGCCGTGCGTGGCTAGAGACTACATATCAGTGGTAGAATGAACATTAGTTACAATACATACGGGCCACACGAGGATTATTCCCGGTGATGGTTCCATGTCATTCCAGGCGCGTATAGCCACTTGTTGCATCCATATATGACACTCGCGTTAAGGCTCGTCTGTTAGCTTCAGAGATATCAACTGTATATTGCCCAAGAGGCAGTCGCGGAGTAAGATAATGCCATGTGGAGTTATCCCGCACGCACAACCCCCACATGATCCCTTGTGGGAGACAATTAGAGCAGATCTGGGGACTTGCTTGTATAATTGCTAATAGGAGTTACAATCCAGTAAACAGCCCTTACCTCATAAATTGGACCTATGTAGCGAGATGCCAACCTGGACCACAGCAGGGGCTATGGATCTTCCAGCCTTTGCTGTCTTTGGTGTGGTGTTGGCTGTGGTATTGGGCCATCGCCTATCAACCCCCCTTAGCCGTTCGTCCAACAGTGTATGACACTACATAGTAAGCTCAGCTGTGCGAATGATGATTATAAGACTTTACTAAAAGCCTGAAATGGTTGTTGATGAGGAGTGAACGACTTAGACAGCGTCCTCGGTGTCTGGGCCCTCTACACCACCCATATGCACGGCGCCGCTGCCGGTTGTAGCTGATTCTATCCCATCCAATCAGCCGACCGCTCGCTAGTGAGTTTCCAGAAGATCAGGAAAGTGTTACACGTTCTCGAGCTGGGTAAGCACATTTGCGTACAGGTGGGCGGGCGAATGACATGCATGGTACCGACATGCCGTGGCACTTCCGTTGCATAAAGCTAGAAAAGAACCACTGCATCGACACTAGAGTAAGGCGTATGCGCTGTAACCGTCCCTGGGCGAATCAGAGAACTATGTAACCCACGATGGGCGCGAGGCACAGAAAGGGGTGTGGCAGGATGGGATGGCACACATGGCTCGATTTCTGGTTCTCGGAGCAGGCTGCACTTGCCACTGTTCCAACCTGCATCTCAGCGGCCCGACTACTTCGTACGTATATCCATACTGTCTCAAAGGTTGTGGCACCGAGTTCGTACAAATAGCTACCTACGGTGGACTCTGGGTGATACTGGCCCAGAGTACTAGGTAGAGGAGCTGTGAAGTACATGTGAAAGGGATGGTGCAACTACCACGGAAGCGTTGGTTGACTTATTTGCGGTAGGCACTACAGAGATAAAGGAGCAGAAGGAGCAACGGAGGACAAAGACCCCACAGCAGTGGCGATACTTGAGATATAATCGCCGATTCTGAGAGATAATCGCGGATTGATGTCACTTGAATATCAAAAAGACAAAGGAAGGTGAGGGAATTGTGCGGTGGCTGATCAGCTGATGTTAGTGGAAACCGCACAAATCACTCACACAGTGTTTGTGGAACCGTGCAATCTGATTGGGCAGAAACGCCCGGCGGCACTAAGCGGCTACCAGAAGGGATGGTGCCCGCTTCGAATATTTAAGGGTCCATCCAATCTCCTCGGATCTCTCCAACCTACATCTACTACTACACACGAACAACAACAGCAAGAAGTCTTACCAACACGATCAATATCACTACAGACCAACATCATACACAAACCTCTTACTACATTCTACCGAAAATGAAGGGTGACTGCGGATGCTCTGGCGCCTCTAGCTGTAAGTTTACCGCACTCTACCCCGCCATACTCTGCTACCCCGCCTCCACTCTTCTGGTTCCTTTTGCAAGAAGGATGTTCCTAGACCATCAGGAGGCATCCCTCAGGCAAGTGAACGGAACACAGCTAACCACCATGTTCCCATAGGCAACTGCGGCGACGCCTGCTCCTGCTCCAGCTGCGGCCACTAAACAACTGCTCAACCCGACATGAGCATGTCAGCTGTTCCTCGCGACATGCTCTAAATCTCTTCGGATCGATGCATTCACATGGCGGAGTTTAGGGGCGAGGCTTAGGATGTGGTTTTGAGATGAGGTTCACGGATGAGGTTATGACACTACCTAGGGTTGCATTGTAATTTGAGGGCTGGGACGGCGGAGCGCAGCTACCTGACACGCTGTAGTTGCTAGTCATTCTTTAGGAACAATACACTTCCTTCGGTCCCCTGACAATTGGTCTTAAATCCCCCATGATGCCGCTTATAAACCTGGTTAAACGGCAATATCTGTGATGACCACACGTGCTACAGGTTGCTATTTATGATGCAGGGAGTCCCCTACCATGACAGGAGCCGCATCTGAGTGCGTAGATCTGACAGTCTGATGAGGGGCATGAGGCACAAGGCCTGCAATCGAAATCCACCAACGGGACTGCCCAATCAACAAACCTTGAGAATTATATAACAGCTATAATCGAAATTAACCAAGCATTGTAAAATGTTGCAAAGAAACAAGGTGCAATATCTGTCGATCGATGAATGGGGTCTGTTGTGCTAACGTTACGTGCGGGGTGGAAGGTGTAGGCTTGCATAGGTTCTCATTGGTGGGGCTGTCTGCAGTACCCACCGCGGCCCTACAGTATGTTACCCCCTTACTAAAAATTCCTTAAGCCAGCAGATATATCCTGACAACCGTACAGAATCAGCTTGAATATAATAAACCTAGTATCATTTAATAATAAATATGCACAACGAGGTAGAACAAGTCGGGCAGAACCATCGTATTCCTCATTATATGGGATAACTTGGTCCAAGACGGATCCATTTGCTCACTAGGGCCAGGTTAGCCCATATCTATTCCCAACTACATTCGGGACCCTATCGACCCCAATACGGCTCGCGACCCCCCCAATACAACATTAGCCCTTAGAGGCCTGTCTTGCCCAGTTCTAGGAGCTCGGGCTCTCTCTGGCACTAAATTACAGAAAGCTGCCGGCTGTTGAAAATGGGTAATCCTTACATCGTTACCAGACTCTGAAGCCGGCGGCTAGTTGTAGAATCAAGTTGATCCCTAAGGGGCCCTTGGCCAGAGGAGAAAGAAGATCTGGGGACCTATTCTCTATTACCCTTTGTGACATACCACTATGCAATCTCACATTAGAGAGCACAGTAGCAGTCTCTTGGCTTTTGGTTTCTATACTAGTTAATTATGTTTTCAAGTCTTCCCCCCTTAGTAAATTGGCCGCTGTTAGCAAAGGCTCACTGTGTCCTTCGAGAAAAGTCCTCGGGATGCTCTGAATGGGGAGATGGACACCCAAACCATTTCGGCAAGGTAGAAATATTTGTATTTAACGAAAAGGTGATAATCAGGTTTCAAACAGGTGGCAGATAGAGCATTTATTCTGTAAGTTTCACCTAATGTTAAGCAATTTGCCAGCTTATATCCAAGCTCGTTCTCACAAGTCAATTTTTATCATATTAGTCTCTATTCTACGTGTGGGGTGATATCTATATCTACTGGGCTTTTATCAACGCCGTCAACTGCATTTTCACCCAGTTTCGCTTATCGACACGAAAATTCTCATATTACTCTTCGTGGTGCCTATCCCTACATATAACGTATCCGAAATAATAAGCATCGCGTTATCTACTTGGGTTATGGGTCCGTTTTCCTCTCCGCTCGCTTCGTAATAATGAACTAAGAGAGTTTATTATCCGTTCCGTAAATATGGCAGTTCTGGGACGGAGGAAATAGATGCGATTTTTAAGCACCCCCGAGCAACTTTTTCTTTGCTGCTTTCCCTTTCCTCTATAGCAATTTAAAGAAATAAAGACCTATAACCGAGTTCGGCTATATAAACGGATGCGATTATAAGGGCGGCCGAATGCGGTGAGAACAAAGGAAACTCTTAATAATTACTTCATATGGCTTTATTGTTCAAATACCAGGGAAATACCGAATCAAAAAGGGTAAATATATATAAATAAGAGCCAATTGATCAGTTGGTTAACCCCTATTGTCAGAGAAAGGGTGCAACAGCGTGAAAGGCTAGAAGAAACAGTTTCGCAGGTAGGTAGCAGTATATTAGACCAGTAACGTCTGGCTTTCCTTCCAATATACGGGAGGAAAAGGGCCCTATATATACACCTACAACCCCCGTATAGCCCTTACCTAGAGGGTTCCACATTTGTCCGTGACACCCATGCGGAGCCATTACGGCCTATAATCACATACAGCTATATATACTAATTTCTGCTGCTGAGCATTAGTCCATGAGAATCTTGTTCATCCCTAAGGAGCCTCGCCTATACATTTTCCTATTTTATATCATCCAGGGTAGCCTCACCCTTTCATGCTCTACGTTCTTCTGCTTCTTGTTCTCCCTAGGCACTAATACCTCTTTCAACTTCTTTCTAATGTTGCATAAAGATATTTTCATCAAAATCTACTAATGACTGCTATGACGAGTCGGCAGGTAATACTGTTTCCTGGAAGTACCTTCGAGTCGAACTTATATTATTCGAGACTTGCTGCAATGATACCACTCCTCCTACATCTGCTGGTCACTCAAGGCCTTAGGCAGCCTCACCGTCTTCAGCTTCTTTGGCGAAGTTCTGGAGACACTACTATGGCCAGCCAGAAGTTAACCAAGAACTTCTTGCCTTAACAACGCACTAGCAGCCCATGCCTCCTTGAGATAACTAGCAGGTAGTAACATTGGGCCACCAAACAAGAAGTTGGGGATATTATGATAAGCAGCCTGTGAAGCTGTCATCCATATCTGATTATGTTAGCTGGCGAGTCGTAATAGGAACAGATGTTTCACAGCTTACAAAGTGGGGCTGCCTGCGACACTTGTGGGGGGTTGTTGGATTACCCGTGGAGCCGAGAGGAAACCGGCTGCTGCTAGTTAATGAAAGAGCAAGAACACATGAATGCTTAGAAATAGCGTTTTGAGAGTTGCACTCAGCTGGCAGACCGAGACGGCTTACAAGACACTCCTCGAAACGTATTCGGCCTAGTTGGACTCTTTTCCCAATTTCTCAGGTTCGGATAAATCGACGTCGCCCACAGCTATTCCCGGCTGCGCCGCCAAAGCCCGTATCAAGCGCTCATAGCTCCGGGCTAGAGTCTCTGCCTCACTCTTGCTAAAAATGTCGTTTCGCAGGAAAAAGTAGTGAGCGCACTCGCCGTCTGACTCATCGATCGTATCGAGGTAGACATCGTATGGTACGTTCAGATCAAATCCCATCATATGCAGCTCGTTTCTCTCGCCAAATGTTGTCCTCTCGCGCTGGCCCATGCGGTAGTCTGCGAAGACCTGAAAGAAGGGGTAATATCTTGCGGTCCGCTGGAGGTCGAGCCTAAGAAAAGTCGATTAGTTTGGGTAAGGGACTGGGGACCGCACGAGCCGCGGAGACCTCACTCTTTAACAAGTATCGGATAGGGCAACTTCGAGTTTGCCAGGGCTGCGTATGTCTTGTCGCGCACTGATTCCAAAAGATCATCAAACTTGGCAGACGGCTGACTGAGGAGGCGCACGAGCACAAGATTATAGAGTGGACCAATGACGTCCATTTCTTCAGCATCGTGGCCTCTTCCACTTTCTGCCACTGCTATAGTGACGTCCTCGCCACCAACGGTATACCGGAGGAGAAGAGCTCGCAGGGCAGCGAGGTAGAAGTGGAAGGGCGTGGCCCGAAGATGGCGACATATTTTGAGGATTTGCTTCTTGATATCCACTCCAACTCTACAACCGGCTCGGACGTTCTGGTAAGCCTTCAGGGTTGGCCGCTCATCCACTCTTGCTAATGTCAGGAGGGGCAGCGGTGCTGGAGGAGTAGCGAACTCTTTTCGCCAGTACCGTAGCTCCGCCCCGAACTTCCCTGCGGCGTAGTCCGCGTGTCGTTGCTCGGAGGCTTCTGCAAACTGCTTCACCCAGCGTTTCGCGTGGGGGTAGGTATAGTGAAACGCAAGCCACTTCGTCAATATCTGGATCGATGTGGCATCCATTACAAGAGGATGTACACCTATTATAAGAAAGTTCTCCGTTGTTGAGCGAGAGAGTAATATCAGCCGTAATGTGTCGCCACGCGCCACGTCATATACGTATTCTTTCTGGAGAGACATTGCTATTTTTGTCACCTGCTCTTCATTTTCGATCTGCTCGTGTTCCAGGTGCAAGAGGCTGGTCTCCAAGATATGTTGCATTTGTCTTCCATCCTGGTCGAAAAAGGCGGTCCTTAGGATCTCGTGCTGATTGCCCAGAGCACGTACGGCCTGCCGTAGTCTCTCTGGATCTAGCTTCCCTGTAATGCGAGCCCATGCGGTGTGATTGAGACCGACCTTATCTTCCAGGAAAAGTCCCGAAGGATAAAACCTCGCTTGGGTGAAGGAGACCGGGACCGATTTTAGGACGGTTGTTCCGGAGCTTGTAGTAGCTGGCGAACCCTGGACCGAGCCAAAATCTGAGACGGAGGATGTCTTTTGACCAGGATCAGCACGACTATCGCAATCTATATCCGAACTATCGAGCATTCCTTGGCTGGGAACGGATACTGGAGAACCGACTTCGTCTGCAGAGCACCCATATAAGTTCGGAACAAGGCGTGGAGGTATAGTTTCGGTTGCCGTGGCGACTAGGTCACCGATAGAGCCGCCGTTTAGAATTTTGAGGACAGGCACGTTGATTTCGAGAGTCCTCATAAACCACGCACGGATTTCCACTGCCGTAAGAGAGTCGATTCCCATCTGGTCGAAGCGCATGGCACCCAGCTCGGCTTTGTTAACTCGACTGACCTCAAGCTGGAAGTGTGAACCAAGCTCGCGAGCGAAAGCGTCCCATATGATGTCGTAGACTTGTTCGTGTCTCTGAGTCTTTGCAAGCCGCTCCTTGACTGGGATATTACCCTGCGTGTTAGTTGTTGCCTGATCCTCAGCTCCTTCACGGCTTAGGATGAAATGACTCATACGTGGCCATGATATCCACACGGGCTGGCGTTCTTCTCTCTGACTGACTCTTCGGACTCCTGACACAAGCTCAACATTAGCGGTGGAGCCAGGGAATCCTGCGAGTACAGCTTCGCCAAAGAGTTGATGGAAGTCTCGTTCGGACGTGCGAACGAACGCTCCCGCTTGCAAGGCTACGTTGCTTATGACTGAGCCTTCCGCAGCCCGGGCAATATAGCCCACTCCAAAAACAGGACCAATATCTATGACGGAGGCGGCTAGGCCATGTCGTCTGCGTTGCTCAGCAAGACTGGCCATGAACGTGTTAGCTGCCGCGTAGTTTGCCTGTCCATTATTTCCAATAACAGACGATGCCGACGAGAAAAACACGAAAAAATCCAACGTGTTTTCCTGGAAGAGTTCATTCAAGTAGACACTTCCTTCAACCTTGGGCTTCGTGACTTGCAACAACTGTTCTAGTGTCATGTCCTGTATGGCTATATCCTGGAGAACCATGACACCCTGAGCCACGCCCGCGATAGCTGGCATGCTGGAGCATATTTCGGCATGAAGAGCCACCACTTGCTCTCTCTGTGTTACGTCACTAGGTGAAATCATCTCAGTCAGCTTAGAAGATGGTGGTTCTCTGTCAGAAGGGACCACTAACCACGCGGAAATTTTGACAACAACTCCTTTTGCGCGCATTTCGTCAAGCCAAGCCGTCTCAATATTGGGCTTCCGGCTGGTAATAACAAAGTATCGGGCTCCACGCTGCACCATCCACTCGCAGAGCGATAGACCAAGGCCTCCAGTGAGCCCAACGAGCCAATAAGTTTTGTTGTTAGGAAATGATACTTGGTGATCGATAGGCCGCACTTTCACGGAGATCTCAGAACTTGTCGCCCATTCAATGATAGTGAGTGGCGCCAGATGGTTGCGTTTATGGGGAAGGGAATCAATGACGACAGTGGGAATATGCTCCCGTCCCAACCCGGTAGACTCCGCTAAGACAGTAGAGGCCCACCCAACTGCTCTCGAAAGTCGGCTGTGGATCTTTTTCAAGTGTGATGCTGTGGGATTCCAAGCCGTTTTCCCAAACAACGACTCCAGGTTGTCCTTCCTACAGTGAACTGGGAGTGCAGAGCTAATACGGTCTCCGATTGACTCAACGTTCGTGGTGGACGACATATCGACGAAAACAGAGAAGCCGTCGTACGCGAGATGTGCTATAGCGCGCTCTGAAACAGCTGGGTGGATGAGTACCCAGCTAGGATCTTGCATCCCTGAAGCTTCAATGCTTGTAGTCGCGAATGTGACCTGCACACCAAGAACTGTCGCTTCCTCTGCTATGATAGAGGCGATTTCGGCACTAGGCTCATAGACTAGTACTTTGTCGTCTTTCGACAACCCCCTCAAAACGATGGACGCGAGCAGGTGGTGCATTGTCAGCCACAAAAGCTGAGCTTTAGAGCCCGATGATATCCTGACGGGAATCGAGAGCTCTTTCCGGGGATAGATAAGAGAGCTATTCTTGGGCGATAGAGCGACCATTATGTCACCAGAGGGAATGTCTTTGCCAAGGACCACGAACATACAGCCAAATTCAGCTACCCGGATGGGCGAGAGGAGCGAGTGAGTGGTCAGCAACTCTATGCTCTTGTCGCGACGGCGGCGAGACGGCGGTTCCAACTCGATGTCCCAACCCAAATTAGACATAGATATAGCTATGTTTTGAAGGTCGGGCTGAACCCGACGGCGGATTTCCCGTTGATTTGAATTGTAGCGATCGTTCATCTCTTCGTTCATCATGAGACGAGGGATTAAAAATCGGCCTGCCTTGTCGAGCACTAGCTCGTTTTCGGCGATGAGGTGGATATCATCTCGTTGTCGCCACTGAGACGCGGCCTTATGTCGTAACAGAGACTCTGCAATGATATGGTGATGGATTCTATGAGAGTCCTCGATATCCAATAGCAGGTAATCAAGAACCGGGTTATCTCGCGCTGCGCCACGTACCAGGCCTAGCATCATATTCGCGTATGGGTTATCAGCAAGCCGTCCCTGAGTAACCCACGCGAGGGTCCCTGCATGGAGAACGATTTTCTTCAAGGCCTCCCATTTCGTATTATCAAGCTGCTTGAAGACGGACATATCTAGATCTGCCAAACTCAAGACCACCGTATTGGGCGACAGGTCGACACCGAGAAGATCCGGCAATGAGCGAGCGGTTCTGAGACGTACGCAATATGGCCTGAGAGTAGTGGAAATTTGGCTAGTAAGCTCGTTGGTTTTCAAGCTATTCCCACCAAGTAGCACAAGATCCTGTATCAATATCTCACGAAACGATGTTGGGAAAGTAAACGAAAGGGGGTCCCGAAGAAAAGCGATCTTCTCGTCTACAGCTTGGGAGACAAAGATATAAAAGGGCAGCAGGCCATCCTCTTTCGAAGTATTGGTGTCAATCCCTGAGAAGCCCCTGTCACGCAGCAGGCTATCCCACTCTGGTGGTGTGATAGCTTGGGGCCAAGTTCTTCCCTCTTCAGCACCAAGCCACCAGTGTGGGAAAGCACCAAATATGAAACCGAAAAAGGGACCGAGGGATGGCAGTAGGTCGAGCACAACAAGTCGCCCATCAGGCTTAAGCAGACGTCGTATATTACGTAAGGTTCGGTCGATGCCCCCTGTTCCGTGTAAAGCGAGAAACGCGACAACTAGATCATATGATGCCTCGGAGAATCCTTGTCCTCGTAGATCCTTCGAAATGTCGGACGGCTTGGATATTATCTTGTCTTTATGCGCCTCGAACCAGGCCTGTTCGGGATCGAAGGAGCCTGAAGTAGGGGTCGTGATGGTGTAAGACGCGAATTTCAGGCCGATTTCATGCAGTATTGCCTCTGTTGTGGCACCTGCTTTTGGCCCGAACTCAAGGATATGCATGTAAGGATATCGATGTACGATTTGCTTCAATATCCCAGTCAGATATGTGGTGAGAGTCGTTGTCCCTAAGCCGTTCTTATACCACTCATCCATTAGGCTGGCTCGCATGGTGACGTCCATGGCTGATTCATCGCCCTTCACAATAGGAATCATGTTATTCCCGAATTCTGAGAGTACTTTCATATTGATCGTATCCGCAAAAGGCTCACATGCCGCAGCGAGCAGTTCCGGGGTGTCCTGCTCCCACTGTGGTTGCCAAAATGGCACTTCCCCAGCGCGTGACAGGGAAGCAGTACGTGACGCAAATTCCAAGAGCCCTTTATAAGGCCCCTCGACCCGATGCGGGGAGTCAACAGGTATCTCTTGCTCCAGAACGCGCAAGTAGAAGCCCGCAACCCTGTGAAGGAGAGCAATGAGCTCGAGTTGGTCATCTGTTGTAGAGTCGTCATAGGCTATGATCTGAGCGTCGGGGTCTGCGACATCCCATACGACATTAGAAAAGACTTCTCTGTCATTCTTCACGGTCTGCTGGGACAATGGGACACATTCCAATCCCTGAACTTGGATCATTGCATGGTCAAGGTCGTCCGGGTAGATATCGATGTCGCATACCAGATTGGCATGTGGAAATGCTAAGGGATGAATTGAGTCAAATACCAGGGCCGTCTGTTTACCTCTCTCACGGGTACAAAGACCTGGATTGACAGCGAGGCGTCGAATTCTCCTGGGAATATGCATTGAATCTTGTGCTCCATCGCCAGGGGCCGCATACGTTAGGAAGATGGATTGCTGCAACACTAGTTAGCAGAAGGTCATGGGTTGATCGGAGTCTTAACCGTACGAAGGCGGCATCCAGCACTGCAGGATGAATCAAGAGATTCGATGGCTCGACCATGGAGATGAACCCTGTTGCAGCACCGAGCTTTCTTTCTATCCGCTCGAGTGCTTTAAATTGACCAGCATACCCGTATTCAAGCTCCGATGTTGACTCGTAAAACTTTCCCTCACGAACGGGCACAAGATTTGATCGTCGCGGTTGCCGAGCGGGAAGAACGGTATGATAGGGTTGGCCTAAGTGAAGTCGTAAGCGCCCACTAGATTTGAGCTCCAGCGTGTCCGTGCCTTTTCCTGAAGTCGCATGAAACTTGAATTCCGCTTCAATGGCCTCTTCGCCACGTTTTGAGATATTCGTGAGGGAAAGAACGATCTCTATGCTTAAATCATCACTCTCGAACACCAAAGCTGAGGCGATATAGGTGTCGAGAACCTCGACCAATCTAATGGGAGCATTTTTGCACATGATCAATGCAGCTTCAAGCACGCTGACGATATAGCCAGTTGCCGGAAAGACAGGAATATTCTGCAGTCGGTGATCTTTGAGCCACGGGATTTCGGAAAGACGCAAAATATGGCGCCATCTCATGTCCCGCTCGGTACTATCCGGGGTCAAGTGACCCAATAGTTCGTGCACTGGGCCTGGCCGCATGCGCACCGCTCTGGCGTATCTTGATTCGTGCCAGTACTCATTTTCGTGATCCCAGGCGTACGTGGGAAGACCCTTGAATAGTCTAGGGCTCGAATTGCCGGACACAAAGCGGTCGTAGCCCTGTAGGTTAACGGCCCCTTTTCCAAGATGTGTCCAGGCGTAGCCGAGGGCGTCAGCAACAGATGTAATGGCTGGGATGCCGCGCTGAAATAGGCCCGTATAAGGAACCGTGTGTGGTATCCGGCCATGTATAGTTTGAAGAGCAGGCCCTTTAAGTGCCGGATGAGGGCCCAATTCAATGGCTAGGTCGAACAATTCCACAGAGGCACAGGCGCTATCGAGAGCTTGCATGAAATGCACTGGGTTGACCATATTACTGTCCCAATAGGGCCCCTTCAACAGATCGTGCTTATCTATCTCCGACCCATAAACGCTTGAGAACCAAAGGGTCTCGCTACCAGGACCGATTTGTATATCCAACGCTGCAAGAGAGTGGAGGTATTTCGTAGAACATGCGTTCATGTGATGGGAGTGATACGCCGTATCCACCTTGAGGATTCTAGCGAACTTCTGCTCGTCATCGAATATAATCTTCAGCTCTTCGATTGCATCTTCATCCCCAGAAAGAGTGATACTCGTAGTTGAGTTGACGGCAGCCACACAAGCTCGCCCCTCGAACTCGGGGAAGCTGAGGAGGTCATGAGCATCGTCGGCAGATGTTCCCACGGCCATCATAGCGCCTCTTTTGCCACCAGAGCCCTGTGAGAGCCCTGAATATAGGCCGCGGTAGTAGGCGATACAGATAGCGTCTTCGGCCGATATCAGGCCCGCCGCGTAAGCCGCCGCAATCTCGCCGGATGAGTGACCAACAACAGCGGCAAACTCAATGCCTGCAGCGTGTACGAGATCAACCTGGAAGATTTGTACTGCTGTACAGAGAGGCTGAGAGAAGGCCGCCTCCATTATACACGAGGAGGAGGCGTCCTTCTGTAACTCTCGTAAAAGCGACCACGTAGGGCGATCGGCGTCGGCAAGTTGGTCGAGTCGGTTTTGGAGATTTTGTATACTGCGTCTTAAGGCGGCGGACGTGATGACTAAGTCCAATCCCATTTGAGCCCATTGGGCACCCTGCCCTGTGAATACCCCTAAAATGCGAGGTTTCGCGGCGTCTGCGGTTTGGCGCATTGCTCTGACCCCGACACGGTGTTCAGGATCAGCTCGCGACGCTTTGAGCTTTTCCTCAAGTCTTGTACAGAGTTCGTCGGCAGTGGGTGCTCCGACAGCGGTACCTACGGGAAGACGTGTCCGTCGTACGTCCAACGAGTAGGCAATGTCTCTGAGGCCTTGGGTAGTCTTATTTCCGCGTAGGTAGCCGCAGAACTCCGCCAAATATGACCTAAGTGAGGCTTCCGAGGCTGCGGAGAAGACAAAGGGAGTCAATGCCGTTGGTATCGGCTGAGCTGGTTGCAAGTATCGGGCTGACGGTATATAACTCTCGAGAATGGCGTGAGCATTTGTACCTCCAAAACCGAAGCTGGCATACGAAAACTGTTAGAAGAAAGGGGTCCAGCACCTTATCAAAATTGTGGAGCGTTACTCATCTCACCTGTTCACGCTAACCCGGCGAGGATTTCCCCTGGCCACGGCTGGCCATGGCATCAACGATGTTGGGACGCGCAAATTGACATAAAAGGGTTCGATGCGCGGATTAAGGCGATTAAAGAGGAGGTTTGGTGGGATCATTGCATTCTGAAGAGCAAGTGACGCCTTCAGAAGCCCTGCAAGACCGGCTGTACCTTCTGTGTGGCCAATAACGGTTTTGATGCTACCTACATAGAGTGGATGTCGATTAGGGGAGTTATCTACTCCTTGCCCGTGAGGAAAGAAGGCAGAACTAATGGCTTCAGCCTCGATGGGATCACCAGCCGGCGTGCCTGTGCCGTGGGCCTCGACGTACTGTGGGTGATGCATAGGATTTGTTAAGTCCAGCCCAGCACGCGTGTAGCAGTCTCGGATAAGTTGTGCTTGAGCGGATGCGCTTGGCCTACAGAAAAAAGTGATTAACTTGTAGTACAAACAACAACACACGCTTCGGTCCATGCTCACATTGTTTGTCCAAGTGTCTTTCCGTCTTGGCTGAGTGCGGTCTCGCGGATGATGCACTCGATGTGGTCTCCATCGACCTCGGCAGCCTGGCGCGTCTTGAGCACGACGGCAGCGACGCCTTCTCCTCGTGCATACCCTTTTGCTTCAGCATCCCACATACGTGACCGGCCTTCCGGCGAAAGCATTTGCAAGTTGGTCTCCGCGATAAAGACTCCTGCGTCATATATGAGATTGGAGCCCGCTACGATGGCTACATGCGAGTGGCCTGATCGTAACTGCTGGACGGCATGGTGTAGGGCAACCAAGCTAGAGCTACACGCCGTATCGATGGTCATCGATGGGCCATGCCAGTCGAAGAAGTAGGAGACCCGGTTGGATAGCATCGCCCTGGAGGTACCAGTAGCATGGTATATGCCCAGGTTCTCCTGGTCCCGGTACATAAGTAGTTCATAATCATTCACCATCTGAGCGGCGTATACAGCAGTGTCAGACCCTCGCAGGTTTTCAATAGTCTGCCCACCGGCCTCAAGCGCCTCGTACACAGTCTCGAGGAGTAGACGGATCTGAGGGTCCAATACGTTTGCTTCGGCGGGCTTGATGCCAAAGAAGGCGGCGTCGAACCGCCGGTTCACTCCCTCTCCCGCTAGAAGATATGCCTCCCTGACATTGGCATGGCCGTGGTACTGTCCGTTTTCATGGAAATATCCCTTAAGAGCCGGGACTTGGCTTGCCACAAGCCTTGGAGCGCGCAGAAGGTCCCAGAGTTTGGGCGGTGATGTAGCATCACCAGGAAACCGACATCCAGAGCCGATAATGGCAATCTCCTGCTCGTTAGCGTCCATCGCAAAACAATCAGATTATACTGGTCGAAGTAAGTATATAAGGGGCACAAGGAAGTGGAGAGATTGCTGCGTCGAAGTGACAATGTCAACGGACGAGTTTATCAAGCTTTCCGGTGGACTTTCATAAAGGAAGACACTCCACAAACGCCCATATAATTGGTAGTAATTAGGTATAGCACCTAGTGCGGCGTCTGAATATAGTTATGACAGCGATAAAGGGAACGTCAACCCCAAGGCCAAAATATGGTAAATAATAGGGCAAGGACGTCAGGATAGTCGGGGCAATATAGCTAGTAAGGTATCTATCTTATCGAGCAGTACGGTAGTTAAGGAGAATATGAGACGGACTACTGCCTTGTGTGATTGGATAACTCTATAATGGGACATGAATCGGTGGAGTGATAGAAACAAGGGAGTATCGCCCCCTGATGCGGGAATCATAACTCAAACACAACCTTGGCTTGCTGTGTGGATGCACTGTATCATGGCTTAAGCATAACGGCTTCCTTGCTGTGTGACATTTGGAGTGATATCAAATTTACAGTAATGTCACGGTAGGATTACTGAGTTACAGCAGAGTCCGACAACAACCCGATAGTTGACAGTTATAGGAGGCTTGTATGAGGCTCGGCTAGAGCGTATTGAACGCTTGAGCCGAGCTCTTGTATAGATACCTATAAGCTACATGTTCAACATGACCAACCACCCGCATACGGCTTCGCTCTTTTGACCCTTTTTTCTGTTATACCTTACCCCTGGTTTCGCTTGAGAGACACTGTTTTAACAATAGGGAGGGGTACTCCAAAGTTTGCCCCACATCTTTAGTACACTGAGGGGAGGGAAGCGCTACAGTACGTGCGAAATGGGAAAGCAGGCGAGGCTGAGCTATGCCAACGTCCAACTACGCTTTTAGCTCGTATCTGTGATCGCAGGTCATCTTCCTATGTGGTCACCTACGTCGCCATGCATTCTCTCCGCCCCTCTGGCGTAAGGGTGTTACCGCACTGCAGTTCCAGCGCTTTCCCCGACGTCGCAGTGCGCCCAGTTGAACCAAATTACTGCAGACAAATCAGGCTACCGATGCATAGTAACCATTCTTACCACTTTCTAACAGCAGGTTTTGCAGACCCCAGCGTTACCCTACATGCCAGCTCACCTCCGCTGCCAAAGCGGCCAGTATGAGTCTTACTAGGCCTTAATTACCTTCTCCAACGCGCAGGAGGAAAGAGCACCAAATGTCCATCATATAAGAGCATTTACCGCGTAGGCTTTGTCCCCTAGAACATCTTCACCCGAGACCGAACCACCTAGCTGTTTATGCCGCCCTGCCCACCCAACTGTAGAGCGTTGCAAAGAATGCTACAAATATGGCCTTCGAAATATGGAAGCACTCGACACAAATGTCGCAATTTGTTGTCTTGATCATATTCACGCCCATTGGTATTGTGGTTACAGCGCTGCGTTTCGTCGCCACCCGCCGCAGTGCGCGCAAGCCTGGTCTCGAAGATTGGCTGGCTGTGGCGGCCACCTTGTTCTTCACGTTGACTGATCTTGGAGGTTTAATGGGTAAGCGTAGGGGCTGCTGTCTTCCGTACTGCTTAACTGTTGCTGACTCGTTTCGCGTAATGCGGATAGCGATTAGCATTCTCAACGGGCGCGAAATCGCCCAGGAAATCGCTGAGAGCCCATTAGACTATAAGCGTATGCGCCAAGTAGGTCTCTCGTTATTCTCGGGCAAGACTACGACTGTTCAGATGCCTCTCCCTTCTCTCCTCCCTCTGCATCGATAACATACTCACAGCAAAATAGTGGGACATGGTGGGCCTCTATTCCTACTTTGCGCATACGCTCACCGTTAAGCTCAGCGTCTTGGCGCTCTACTACCGCATCTTTGGCATCAACCGTGCCTATAGGATCTGGATCTACCTGCTGGGGGGTAGCCAAACAGTCCTGTTTATCATCTTTTGCATCTTTCAGGGCCTGCATTGTAAACCATTCGATAGATACTTCGATCGCTCGATACCGGGGACTTGCAAGGACGACGGGACAGTGATCCTTGGTGGCGAGACACCAAATTCGATCATCGATTTCGCTATGGTGATTCTTGCTATGTTTATGATTCGACGTCTCCAGCTATCGTCTACCATGAAATGGAGGCTCAGACTCCTTTTCGGCCTCGGTACCCTGTGAGTGCTTTCCCGCCCACTATTGAAGGTCGTTTACTAACCTGGCTACAACACATGTCATAGTGTTGGAATATTCGGATTCGTCAAGATCGGCGTTACCTACTCCACGGATGACCTTTGTAAGTCTAATCTTGGCTATCCGACTCTTCCCTACAAATATGCGTGCTGACTCTCCCCTCTACAAGATGCCTTCAGCATGGTCTCCACTTTGAGCTGCGTTCAGATGTTCGTATCCATACTCTGCTGTTGCCTACCCGTGTACCGCCCCATCCTGCCGACCGCCGCTTTCTGGAGCCGGCTTTCCTCGCGGATGATCAGCTACGCAACCTTTGGGCGGATCTCACGCAACCAGACAACGGCATACTCAGGCAAGCGCTCGAGCAAACGCAGTGGCCTCGATTCCGCGGGAAAGCATCGCCAGGGCTGGAAGAATCTTGGCGAGGACAACAGCACCAAAGGCCTCGCTTGGCCCGAGGCGATGCACCAGGCAGAGGCTCATGCTTTAAGCGACTTTCCTATTCAAGGTGCGCATCCAGAATCGCCTGGCGTACAGGTGCTGAGGAGGTTCGACGTGGTTTGAAAGGGGAGGGGGGCAGCTGCGTCATGGAGGGGTAGGCTGTCGGAGGGTGAATCGTAACCCTGTATGCAAGAATGGAGAATCGGATGTTGCAATATCGATGCCACCCACCTTAGGGGAGTTGGGGTGGTGCCGCTTTCTGTGGAAAGTGAAGGGGGCATTACGTATCAGGCTCAAGCGGGCATGTATACTGGTAAGGTAGATAGGCGTATGTACTATTTAACCGACCCGGTGTGTAGAGAAAATGGCGCCATTGGCAGTGTGATAACTTGGTTGGAAACCTGAATGTGAGGCAGATTTGCCTAGAATGCTTGCTAGTGCCAGTTGCAGCTAATTTTGGCCTTGCGACACCATACAGCTGCATCAAGCAGGCGGTTGGCGGATGAATTACGACTATATGCAACAATTGTATGTACGATGTTCCAACTCCAATGCCACCTTGGTCAGGCTATTCGCCTATACCAGCTTTGTACGATACGGTGGGTGGTCTGGCCTTGAAGCGTGCGGACTAACTACCTAACATAACTTAAAGATGATTGGCCGCGGACACTAAGCCGCCCAACTGGAAGGATTCTAGTGCTTAAATAGGTAGGTAGTTACGGGTAGATCCGCTGAATACTTAAGTTGGTAGTCATGGTTCTGGTTTGCAACTGATCGGCATCGCTTTGCGAGCTTTGCATAATTTGTATTACTCAGGTAGTATACTAAAAGCCGCTCTAGCCTCGCCCTACCGGCCGTCCGGTAAGGCTGCCGTATCACATGTCCCCGCACCGTCTTTATATCACGAGTTACTAGAATGGAATGTATTGTCATGTACCTCTATGTATCGCAGTCAAGGGGACACACCGTTTGGACTCAATCCGAGACTGTACCCAAGTATATGTATGTATGTGTGGTCTATCACAAGTTGCCGCGCACTTTTCCACCCTTGCGAATATTAGATTAATAGAGCCTTCCCATTCCATTGGCTTGTCGCCCCTTTACTTGGAGCTGCTGCGCCTCTAGAGCCCATCCAGGCATCAGTGCTAGCAGTGCCGATTCCCGAAAGAAAGAAGAGTTGCTTCAATTAGCAATCGTATAGTCCCCCTTCTTCCTACTTCCTGAGTAGTTCGATTGTCCATACCCTAGATCTCTAAGCTCGTTATTCGCTGTCGCTGCCGGATTTGACACATTCTGCCCCCTCCGATGACGGATTTTGTTGTTACGCTCTGGTATACCCATTCATTACTCCTGGTCAACTCATAGCCATGGCTCTCCCCGCAATCCGTTTGTCCGAAATGGGAACAGCCCAGCAGCTGCTTACCTTCATTTTTGCAAGTGTATGGCTGCCCCTGACCCCTTTTTCAACTTGCATTTCTTACTTACTGCTGTTACAGGCCGTATTCTGCCTCACCGTTCGATCAATCTGGCGCATATACTTCCATCCGCTGTCGAAGTACCCCGGCCCGAAAATCGCAGCTATCTCTGACATTTGGTATGCCTACCATTCGTAAGTGCCCCCGCCAGCATGGCAGTTGAAGCCTATTGGGCGGATGGTTACTCACCCAAAGTAAAGGTTATCAGGACGATGGCCTTGGGCCGTCGAGGATGCTCTCAAAAACTATGGTATGCACGAAGACTTGCTCGGGATGCTGCTTCTTTCCTGGGTGCTGACTAGTCTGCCGAGGCGACGTCGTCCGGATTGCGCCTAATGAGCTAGTTTTTGTCACTCCGCAAGCCTTGGCTGGTAAGCAGCGCAGCAGCAAACTCGCTCTTTAGTGCACGGGCTTATTCAGGACGATGCAGATCTTTACGGCTCCCATAACAAGAATCTGGAGCTTTTCCCAAAGACGCAGATCAACAATCACGGAAATGACGAGCACGGCGGCATCATCTGGGAATGGGATCCTGTACGACACCGCAAGGTGGCCAAGCAATTGTCTCCGGCCTTCAGTGGACGAGCGCTCAGAGCTAAGGAGCCGACCCTACACAGATACGTTGACCTTTTCGTCGAGCGCATGAAAGCTCTGGGGGGTGGAGCTCAGGGGGTCAGCTTGCCTACATGGATCAATTGGCTGTGCGTCGATATCTCGGCCGATATGGCCTATAATCGGCAGATGAACGCTTTGAAAGATAGCAAGTCTACTACGTCTACTACTTTCTCGGGAAAATACTAACTCGTTGCAGTGAAACAGCCACCGTATCTCTCTCTTCTCTCGGATTTCAATAGAGCCGTCGTGGTTATTCAGATGTCATGGCGTTTTCCTCTCCTCAGCCCGCTCAAGTATCTCTTCTTGCTATTCACAGCCATGAGGCCCCATTCCCACATCAGGGATCACAGCCGTCAGCAGTTAGAGCAGCGCATTCGGCGCAAGGGTGCCGTCGAGCACCTCGACTTCTTTGAGCAGCTCATTCCAGAGGACCGCGAACCTCCCAAAGACCGTAAAGAGATGCGGCACCTTGAACAAGTCGCAGGCCAGCTGCTGGTAGCAGGATACGAACCTCCAGCGATGTGGTTCTATTCTACGATCTATCATCTTCTAAAAGAGCCCGTGATTCTAGAGACATTGACGAAAGAGATCAGAGGCGCTTTCAAAAGCTACAGCGATATTACGTCGGGCGCGGCTGCGTCATTGCCCTACCTGACAGCCTGTCTGAAGGAGTCCCTTCGGGTGATTCCAAACGTTCTCACCGGAATGCCGGTTGTTAGCCCAGGCGCCGTGGTCGACGGAACCTTTATTCCAAAGGGGGTAAGCCACCCAGATCTCCCCTCTTTCATTATTTCTATTTCTGTATCATCTATATTAATCGCCTGAACCACCACTATAGGTTGTTTGCCAATCCAGCCCCTTTGCCTTGGCTCGTAGCCCGCGTAACTTCTGCGAACCCATGTGCTTCCGTCCCGAACGCTGGCTACCGGAGGAGCACCCACTCTACGATACGCGCTTCGCCAACGACGACCGCAAGGGTTTCCACCCTTTCAGCCAGGGTCCTCGCATGTGTGCGGGGAAGGAGATCGCGTGGTGGCAGAGCAGGGTGTTCGTAGCCAAGGTCTTGTGGACGTTCGACCTGGAAATGGTCTCTGGGCAACAGATCGACATGGACAGGGACTTGCGGGGATGGGGTATGTACGAAAAGCCCGAGGTTTGCGTTAGATTCATACCAGTGGCTCAGAAAGAGGAAGTGCAGTGATAAGCTTCAATGTTAGTATAAATGTGTATAGGGTTGTGTATAATAGCCACTTTATGTGGGTTTGAGGGGTGCTATGCGTGTGTGTATTGCAGAACGAATCCACTCCTCCAATGTTTCTAAATCTGGACCTTCCGGATCTCGTGTGACTTTCGCGGTTCGAGGCAGAATCATATCCGCTTAATGTATCGCTTATTCACGTTGAACCAAGACCCCCAGCGCATTATGGGGAGCCAGGGAGGTCATTCGTCCAGGACCGACATCTAACATACTGATGGAATCGCCCGCGCCTCTCTGACATATAAGCCCCACGCCGTCCACCCTCCTTCCCGAATCGCCGCTCGACCCTCAAATGCGACCATAGCAGCACGTTATTACACATCGGTACCCGCTCACAACGACCATAATAAGAGCATTTGGTCTCATTTAGCCAAGAACGCTCGCGAAGACCTTCAATTCCGGCTTGGGCGCCGCTCGAATTTGTTATTCAGAGTAAGGGATAGGCACCGTTACCGTCGGCCACGGTCCAGCCGCTGAAAGAGCTCTCTAATCTGGATGTTTCGACCGCTTCACTGATTCGATCGTCGCGATTAGCAATCTCGATTTTATACGAGAGGAGTGTGTTGCGTACGGCGGGACTTAATTGATTCATAAAAACCATAATAACTATATAAAAAACAACTACTCTGTGTGCCTTACACATCGAATACCCTTACAGACTGACAATGGCGCCAAAACTGCACCCGTCTTTCCAACGCGCCATCCAGCAAGGTGACGACGGTCGGCCCCGTCTTGTTGACGAGGCAGCCATCCCGTCGCTCCCACCGGGCTTCGTACTTGTCAAAACATCCGCCGTCGCCCTTAACCCTACCGACCATAAGATTATAAAGAACTTTCCCATGTCAGGTGCCTACGTCGGGACCGATTTTTCAGGCACAGTGGTGCGGGCGGCCGACGATGTTGATTCCGACGCCCTGAAGCCCGGCACCATGGTCAGTGGCGCTGCGTTCAGCTTCGCACCGGTGCACCGACGGGCCAACGGCGCGTTTGCTGAGTATGTGCGCGCGCGCGCCGACCTACTGCTACGCGTGCCCCCTTCCTCTCCGGATAAGGAAACGGTTGGGCCCCTCGAGGCAGCGACGCTGAGCACCTCGATCGCGACCTGTCTGCTAGCCTTGTGGTCCCCAGACGCCCTCGGCCTTCCAGGGACCCCCGACACCCCCGACGTCTCCGACAAGCCCGTTCCCGTGCTCGTCTACGGCGGCAGCACGGCGACGGGAACAATCGCCGTGCAGCTGCTGAGGCTCTCTGGCTACGACCCCATCGCCACCTGCTCGCCGCGGAATTTCGAGCTGGTTCGCGGGAGGGGCGCCTCTGCCGTATTCGAGTACTCCGCCCCAAATGTCGCAGCGGAGATCAAGGCGCGCACGGGCGGGCGGCTCAAGTACGCGCTGGACTGCATCAGCGACGCGGATAGCGTCGCCATCTGCTACGGGGCGATCCAACGCGCGGGCGGGCGATACGCATCACTAGAGCGGGTCCCCGACGAGTTGCTGGCTAAGCGACGGGCTGTGCGGCCCACGTTTGTCTTGGCCCCAGAGGCGTATGGGGCTGAGATCAGGCTGGGGCAAGAGGGATATGATCGGCCGGCGAACAGGGAGAAGCATGAGTTGGCTGTACGGTGCATGGAGATGTTTCAACGGTTGTTGGATGCGGGGAGGCTGAGGGCGCATCCGATCGAAGTGCTGGAGGGGGGATTGCAGGGGGTTGTGAGGGGCCTAGAGATTCTGGCGGCTGGAGGGGTTTCGGGGAAGAAGTTGGTTGCTGCTGTGGAATGAGACTGGCAGGAGATTTTAGTACCAACATGAATGCAGCGTGATACATTGGAGGTATGGGTCAAGTAGGCGTTGGCCCATTCTCACTTGACGTTGCATCGCTTCAGCCGCCTTCAAATGATGGTCACGAGTAGGTACCATTCTCCAAGACTGTAAGACATCATTGAGAGACGTCTAATTAAGCTCTCACCAATCCAGGTTGTTGAGGTATACGCCGTCCTAAATCCTTTGACTAGACTAGATCTGGCAATAGTGGCTTCCATGCCGGCATTCCATAGATGAGTGGCTCTCATCGGCCCGTTTGTAGCACCGTAGTATAAATCACTTCCGTTTATCGGCGTTTTGTAACGGTCGCAGCTACTTAGAAGTACCTATAAACACTGCAGGTACATGGACCAACATGCATATATAAGTAGGGTCATATTGCGCCGGGACAACATCCCGACTGGCACGGAGATCTACCCGAAATATGGGGTATGTCCGTCCCCTGCCATATGTAGTACCTACGAAGAGGCAGTTGTGCAACATACGATTCCAACTCTAGTTCCCTGGTGTCTTCTGAGAATCATTCGTGATTCATCGCATCCTACACGTCGTTTTCGCTTTCGAATTCTAATTAGCCCCATTCCCCCTAAGTTGCCTCGTCGTCCAAATAGCTTTTCTCCGCCGGGTGGCCCCCGCTTTCCTTGATGCTCTCTCAGGCCGAAGTACCCTACTTGGTACCCTCGATCATCATTGTGCATGTGCTGGTCAACTTTTGAATCTTGTAAGGCAAAAAACCCTTTGATGTGAGAGAACAATGGCAGGCGACTTTATTGAGAGCGATATCACCAAGGCTGAGCCGCCTCATCCCCTTGCAGCTATAGAGGTGCATAGAAAGAACTCACCGCCCCAGGCAGAAATGCAAAACTCATCGCCACCGTCGACCGAAGTCGACGGCGGGACGCCGCCTGCCCCGGCCTTCAAGCCTAGTTTCCGAGTGTACGCTATCGTCGTCGGGCTGGGCATTACAAATTTGCTGGCGGCTCTAGAGAACACGGTCGTCGCAATCGCGGCACCTGTGCTTCTTACGGACCTGCAGTTGGGCGACAACTTCATCTGGATCACCAATGCCTTATTCCTCTGCAGGTATGTGGCCCAACCGATCATGCCCCTTTTCCAAAAAAAAAAAAAAAAAAAAAAAAAAAAAAAA
>QJNZ01000345.1:0-92619 GCA_004155055.1 Monosporascus sp. CRB-8-3
TTTTCAAAAAAAAAAAAAAAAAAAAAAAAAAAACTTTAAACATTATTACATTAGTTAATCTTTTAATAAAAAGTAACTTATTACTTTTATACGAAATTATTTAATTATGCGAAACACATTATATTTTAAGCAAACGTCGAAAAATAAAAAATAAACGTTTTCTAAAAAAAGAACACTAATTATATAAAAAAATAAGCTTTCCTGGCCGAAAAAATAATAATAAAAAAATACAATTAATAATAGCTAAAAATAATCATTAAAAAGAGTTAAAACGAAAAAACGAAAATGTAACGTTTACGGTAAACCGGGATATAATACGCGTACTTATAAAAAAGCTATAAATACGTTTAGCAAAAAAAAAAAAATTCAATTAATTTTATTTAATTTGATATATTATAATTAATTAATTCGAATTTGTTATCTAAAAATGCTAGAAAAACGGCTTACGAACTTATTTAGCTTGTAAGCGTATATAGTACGTTATATAATTATATTAAAAATATAAAAAGTTTAAACATAATTTAAATAAGCCGTATTTAATAAATAATATTATTGATTAATATATATATAGATTAAAAATATAATAAAACCTTGTTATAAAGATATTTTTAATTAATAAATGATAAAAATTATAAAAAGTAAAGAAATATTAATAACCGATGAATTTAAAAGAGAATAATTAAATGAAATTATTTTATAATAGATTAGTAAAAATAACAGAAAATATAGTTAGAAAATATGTTAAAGTATTTAAAAATTAATAAAAACAAATATTAAGATATAAATTTTAAATAACCGGTTAAAAGATTATATTATTATACCCGATAAAAGGGTATATAATTATATTTAGTTTATTAAAATAATAAATTAACCCGTTTTATTCTAAAAACCAGAATATATAAACCTTATTTTTAAATAATTTAATTACTAACTAGAAAACTTTTTAACCGATTAAGAAATAATATAAATAAACTTAGTAATATATTTTCGAATAAGATTTAAAGTTCGTTTTTATTAAGTACTTAAAATATCTGATTATAATTATTTTTAACTTTTTAATAATTAATAATGCTTTATTAAAAATAGCTTTAAAATTGTGAAATGGATTATTTTTAAATTTATATTTATAACTTCTAATATATTTAATATAATTATTATAAAATCTCTTAACGAAATTTAAAATTAATCTAGAATTTATAAACGAAAACATATCGATTTAGTCGGAATTTTTTAAATTATAATGTTTTCTTTTAAAAAATTTATAAAATACCCGGTTAAATATTTTAAATATTTAAATAAACGCTATAGTAATATATCGAAGATCTTAAATTAATTATTATATAAATAAACTAGTAAAACTTACGGAATTAAGTATAATAGAAATAATATTTATATTTGTTTTATGTTTAAATATAAGTATTTTAGAATTTAAAATTAAATATTAATTATTTTTTAATAGTTCGTTATAATAATTTCCTACTGTTAATATTTGTTTTTTTAAATTATAAAAACAAATGTTATTAATATAGCTTTTAAAATTTGTTATTAATTAATATAATAATATTATATATAATAAAAAAGTTTATTTTAAAATATTTAATAATAATACGGGTTATAATAGAATATTTATTTTGATTATTATTTAAATTATAAACGTCGTCGAGTTTTATATAAAAGTAAATAAAGATTTTTTTTAAATATATTATTTAAATATCCGATTAATAATATAAAAAATACGAATTATAAATACCGGCGATAAACTAAATATAAAAAAGTAATACTTTTAATATTAAAGTTAAAAGTTATAAATATTAATCGATAAATATTTACTTATTCTATTCTATTATTTATAAATTCACTTTAAAAAGCATATAATCGTATAACTTAAATAAATAAATTAATAAATTATATTATCTTAGTTATTAGGCTTTATTTTAACGTAACTTTTTTACTGCTTTTATCGACGATTATTTTAACAGAATTTTCATCTCTTTTCGTAATCCTGTATAACTTAATAAATTATGATTCGTAATTTTCTAATTTATATCTAATTAAAAGTTATTTTTCGAGAATTTTAAACCTTTTATCTTTTATATTTAATTTTTTAATAATCTTGTTATATAATCGATATTTTCTGCTATAAAATCGTTTAAATTTTAATTAACTCTATTCCTATATATTAAATCGTATTCGAATATTTTCCTTTTTAATAAAAAGGGTTAAATAAATAAAATTATCGGTCTTTTCTATTCGTTTTAAAGTTCTATAAAGTTTAAAAATTATAAATACAACGTCTTTTACATAATTTTTATAATTACAGAATATAGATAATTAAAAAGAAATTACCCGGTATATTTTAATTATATTAATTAAAAAAGAGTAGAGAAATTAGAAAAATCGATTAAGATTAAAATCCTAAAACTAACAAAGAATCGTATAATAACCATTTTATACGGACTTAAGATTTACCGTGAAAAACTTAATATTTTTTTAAATTATTATCTACTTTTTAAAAAGTTACCCTCATCGAATTAATTAAAATATATAAGGTTTATTAAGATTAAAGCTTATCCTTATAACCTAATAATTAACATTAAAACAAAGCTTTTTTTAATCGAAACGTACAATATCTTATAATCGTAAATTTTATTAATAGTTATTATATTCGAAAATGTAAATTAAAATATTTATTATTTTAATTATTAATATAATTACTTAATATCTTCAGTTTAACCTATATAATATAGCTTAAATATATTAACATTATATATAAGTTATATAAGGTTATTAGGTTTAAGCCGTGTTATCCAGGTTAAGTTAAAGATAAAAAGTAATTATATTTATAATTAATATAATAAATATTTTACCTAGTATTTTCGAATACGGTAATTATTAATGGTTTTTACGGTAACGATAAATTATATTTCGGTTATAAAAAGCCTTATCCCGAAATTAATTACGTAATACCGATAAATTTCGACCTTAATAAATTTTATATCTTTTAATTAATTTAGTAAAAAGAATTTTAAATAATAACTTAAAAAATATTAAGTTTTTCGTAATAAATTTCAAGTTCGTATAAAATGATTATTTTATAATTTTTCGCCAGTTTTAAATTTTTCTTAATTTCGATTAATTTTAAGGTTTTTTAAATCCTTATTAATTAAAATAATTAAAATATACCGGTTAAATGCGAATATAAAGTTTTAATACTTTATATTTCCGGAATCTCGACGGAAATAATTTCGATCAAATTACTTACTTTAAATAAAATAATCGGCCAAGTAAAATATATCGATATTTTCGTCGATATTAATAACTTATCCGAAAAAAATCAGGTTTTATTTTTAATTTTAAATATAATTTAATTTAAAACGGCGGAAATAATCGGTTTTTACGTAAATTTATATTAAAAAATATCCGGCTTATAAAAAAATTACTGGCAAAATTGAAAAATAACGATAACAAATTTAAAAACGTTAAAGTTTAATTTTTAAAGCGATATAAAAAAAATTATAAACGATAATTTATCTAATTATTCCGGATTACGAAAACCGTTTAAAATTCCGTTAAAAATAATTATTAATAAAAACATCATTAAGTAATTTATAAAATTAAAATTTAATAAAACTTAATACCCGATAACTTAATTTATTTATTTATTTAATTTAATTTTATAATTATATTTCCTTTAAGGAAAATATATATAAGTTATAAATATTAAATTTTATTTTATTAATTTTAAAATATTAACTTACAAAAATTTAAATAATAAAAAATTATTTAAAATTAATAAATTAAAAAATATTTATTTATTATTAAAAGTTATATTATTATGCCGATATTAAAAGAAAAAAGTTAACATATATATAAATATATAACAATATATAGGATTTTAAAGTTTACGGATATTATTAAAATTATATAAAAGTTTAATAATTTAAGTAAGTTTAAAATTTTATTAATATAATAAATAAAGATAATATTAAAATTTTCAAAATTATAATTAAATTTAAAAATAAATATTTTAATAATTTAAATATTTAATTTAAGTTATTATTTATTTTAAATTATTAAGATTTAAATAATTTTAAATATTAACGAAAACTTTAATAAAAATAATTATTATATATAAATATTAAAAGAAAAACGTCGAAAATAAAAGTAAGTAATAAAGAAAATATAAAATTATAAAAAGAATTATAAAGAAATTATAAAAGAAATATATAAATAAATAAAAATATAAAAATATTTAATTATATAAAATATAATAACTAATTATATTTTTTTACATAATATTAAATAAAAATTTTTAAGATTTTTTTAACGTATATAATTATTAATTAAAATGATTTAAATAAATATTATATTTTTTTTAATTAATTATATTTCCCGATTAATTTTATCTTTTAATATTATATATATATATATATATATATAAAGTTTTCGTTTATAAATATATATTTATATTTTTTAATTAGTTTTATAATTTTTTTATAATATCCATTTTAAAAAAAACGTTTATTAAAATTAATTTATTAAAATTTTAATTTTAAAACGAAAATAATAAATTAATTTTTCATAAAATAATTTTATTTAAATTATAAATATAAAGAAAATACTAAAAGCGTTAGATTATAAAGTTTTAACAATTTAATCTTTATTTTTAATATAAAAAAGAATTTTAAATATTATTTAAAATATTATTTAATTTCGAAAATAAATTTAAATTTTGTTATAATATTTTTACTACGTTTTTTAAAAAAATGTTTATATTATTAATTAATTTTTCTTAAAGGAAACGTAATAGTAAAATTAAATCAAATAAATAAATAAATTGTATTATCGGTTATTAAATTTTACTAAATTTTAATTTTTTTATAACTTTTATTAATAATTATTTTTAACGGAATTTTAAACGCTTTTTATAATCCGGAATACCCGGATAAATTATCGTTCGTAATTTTCCTTATATTAATTTAAAAATTAAACTTTAACGTTTTTAAATTTATTATCATTATTTTTTAATTTTATTAAAAAAAATTTTATAAACCGGATATTTTTTAATATAAATTTAAGCAAAAATCGATTATTTTTACCGTTTTAAATAAAATTATATCTTAAAATTAAAAATAAAACCTAATTTTTTTCGGAAAAATTATTAATATCGATAAAGGTATAAATATATTTTATTCGGCCGATTATTTTATTTAAATCTGTCGGCAATTAGTGCTTTCAGGTGCCCGCGGCTAGTGCGTCTAGGCTGTAAATGCTGCCTAGGACAGTCTTTGTCCAGGAACCATCCTTTATACAGTTAAACGTATATGTAAGGGCGATTGCCCCTAGATTTTTTCAATATTTCCTAAAATAACCATACGTATTTTGCCAGATTCCTGTATTTAATTACTGTAACTATTAATATAATAGTATTTTTTGGTTAATTAATAACCGTAATACGTTAAACGGAATAGTTATTTACAGGTTAAGTTAATAAAGAAGGTACGAAACTTAAAAAGGAGTCGTTTAATTAATTTAAAAAAAAGTAAACGGTTAATAATAATAAACGAATAATAGGAACGTACCCCAGGGTAACTCCCTATAATCGAACAAAGCAGCCTACCCGATAAAGGTTTCGTCCTTATGCGGGATAAAAAATATACGAATAACAACTTATTTCCTTCTTCTTTTAATTAGGAAAACCTTTAAAACGAAAAGTTTTATAATAAAGGGGAAAAACAAAAGTTTACGATAAACGTAACGGTAGGAAAAAAACTTATTTTCGAGATTTTTACGGAAAAAACCTTATTACCTTAATAACGATAACTAAAAAACCGATATAAAACCTTTATATAGAAATAATAACTTTAATTAGAATTAAATAAACTTTATACGTCCTTAGGTACCAACTTAAATAGGATTAAGGAGAACGTTAAAATATAAGAACATAAATATAAATCGGTCGAGGATAAAATTAAAAATTTAAAGCTTTAACAAAAAAAAAGAGACGATATAATAAAACGAATAAATAATATCGTAAAGCGATTATTAAATATACCTTAATTCGGGGGCGTACCATAATAAAAACCGCTTTAATTAAAGGCGACATAAAATTTACGAAATATAAATATTTACAAAAACGCTTTATAAAATGTTTAAGGGACAGGAGGCTTATAAGAAGCCTTTATCGCCGTTAAAAGCGATATAAAAGAGATTAACCCTTTGAAAAAAGGCGAAACGCAGTTAAGGAAGTAATTTATTAAAAAATTTAATCCCCCGAAAAGGGAAAAAAGCGAAAGAAAAGAAGTTACGTAAAGAAGAAAATATGGTACGTAGGGATTTTAACGATTCGAATAAGTTACCTTTAAATTTGTTTAAAGGCTCCCGAAAATAAAGAAGCCGTCGTAACAGTTCCCCTAGCATCCTTAGCAGCTTTTTAAGCCCTAGTAGCTTAGATAATTTTAACAAGTTAAACGTTTACTTAAAAAAAAGAAAAAAAATTTTTAAAAAGTTTAGTAATAATATAAAGCTACGTTAGAAACGTTTTAATTTCTTACTAGATAAAGAGAATTACTTAGTAAGCTGGGTTAATCAAAAGCTTTAAAGTAACGCCTTAATATTTGTTTTTAAAAAGATTAATTATAAGGACGGAATAAAGTTGAAATAGTTTAATTAGTTACGCCTTACGAAAGCTATTATTAAGACGTATAAAAAAGTGCCGTTAAAACTGATTATAGGTATTAAAAAAGGAACGAAAATATTAAAAACCTTTAGGAAAACTTACGTAATAATAAATAAGGCTAGGTAAAGGTCCTTTTAAAAAGAATTTAACAAGATTATATACGATAAAAAAAACCCCGTATAGTTTATTACGAAATTTTAGAAACTATTACGAAAAGTTAAGGGCTGTAATATAAAGCTCGGATTAAAGGAATAGATTACTATGTTTCTTACTGCTATAAAGGACCGCGCTGGTAACTGGTATAAAACGATTTAATTAATGCTTAGATAAACCAGTTATTCTTTCCAGCAGTTAATCGACGACTTTAACAGTGAATTCTATAACCGCATTAAGAAAAAAAAAACGGGAAGTTTTATAACGCTTAAAAAGGTAAGGGAAAAGGTAATAACAATAATAGTAACTTCCGAGATAACAGGCCCGTATAGAACAAGAACGGAGAGCCACTTTGCTTTAATTATGGCAAATACGGATACCTAGCGAAAAATTACCTTAAGCCGCAAAAAGAAAGAAACGGCAAAAGAAAAAAAGGAAAACGTAGCTAACGTTAGGGCAATAATAAACAAAATAACCAAAACAATAATTTTCGTAATGCTTATAGCGGTAATAGGAACGAAAAGTAATTTATTCCTAACGGCTTAAAGGATTTATACCGATTAAACAGAAAGATTTTTAAGGCTTGCGTTAAAACATAACAGCTGGAAAACTTTATATAATAATATGATAAGATAATTTAAAAGGCAGTTTAAGGAATTTTAATAACTAAACGCCTTAAAACCCGGGGAGCTTTAATAACGGAACGTTTTAAAGCCCGGAAAGTTTTAATAAGTAAATATATTAAAGCTTAGGTAATTAATCGCTTAAAGTTATAGGAAAGTAAACGTTTTAAAGGAATTATTATAAAAAGCGTTATATTTTTATACGTTTATTTTTTTTACGGGAATAATTTAAATAAGTTATTTTGGAACTTAGGAGTAAACGTTAATATTACGAATAATATTAGCAACTTTAAAAAAAATACTATAATAAATATTAAATCTAGGGGAATTTAAATTATAACGGATAAAGGATCCGTAATTGTTATTTTTGTTAGTATCGTTAAATAGCTTTTAAAAAAATATAATAAAAAGAGAAACGAAATTATAATTAGGTATACGTTATATATTAATAATTTTTTTTAAAGGTATTTTCCGGGGAGATATTTTATAAAAAAGGAGGTTACTTAAATTGTAACGTTTTAATAAGCCCTAATAAGATTTAGTTATTAACGATTAACGTTTTTCGGAAGGGATTTTTCCTATAGCTTTACGGGAAGCCGGAATTTATTATTAAAGCTTTAAACCTAGCAAATAATAAGAATTATTAATAGGGATACGTACTGGGGAAGGTATCCGGTAAGGAAGACGGCGATAACCTAATGGATAACTTAAAACGCGTATTTTCGAATGCTTTTAAAAACGGAAAGGTTTTAATAACGGATAAAGTTATAAAGAAAATTATCCTTTAATACCGTTACCTTTACTATTTTAGTACCGAACGATTAATATAGACCATTAAGAAGTTTATGGGGATAAATTTAAATCTTAACGATATAAAAAACATCCCTTATACGGTATACGACAAAAAGAAAATACGGAAGATATTATTTATAAACTTTTAAAGGTAAGGGAAATATATAGGAAAGATTATTTGGTACGACGTAAAGTTAATTAAGCCTATTAATATCGAAAATAAAGGTTATTTTGGTTTTTTTATAAACGATTTATCGCGTTATAAAAAGTATTATTCGTTTAAAAGTAAGGATAAGGTTTAATAAAACCTATATACGTATATTACGTAAATTGCAAAACGTTTAAAAACTTTATTACTAGATGAAAAAAACAAATGTAAAAAAGTACAAATTTTACGCTTTAACGGCGGCAGGGAATTCGGTATAATAATAATTAAAAATTTTTGCGTTATAAAAAATATCGAACTAATAATTTCCAGCGTATATAATTAATATTAAAACGGAATTGTAAAATAAAGAATATAATTTCTGCAAAATAAAGTGCGTATAATTTCCGCGTAAATAAAAATTTTTATATATTTTTAAAATTTCGTAATAAAGGTAATAACGTATATTATTAATAGGATAAGCCAGTTTACGGTAAAGGATATAATATTAATTAAGTGCTTTAAAAACGTATTTGAATTGAATAAATTATATAAATCTAATAACAGTTATTTCCGAATTCTCGGTAATAGGTGTATAGTTTTAATTAATAAAAATTATCGGATTAGATTAAAAAAATTAGTAATTTGTAAAGTAAAACAAATGCTGTTAAGTTATTAAGGGATATATAATTATAAGGTATAACTGTTAAAAGGCCGTAGGTTATTTATAATACCGTATATTATTATTTACGAAAACCTAAAAAAACTAGGCAAATTTTTTAGCTTTAAAAATATTATCCGATTACTTTTATAGCCCGTATAAAAACGTCTGAGATACCGTTAAAAGCAAAACGTAGGAATAAAGAATAAGGACGATAACGTTGTTTTAAAAAACGATACGGATTAAGAAATTAAGCAGGTTAAACGTAAAAAAGGATACCCGAAAAAAATTATCCCTAAGTTATATACTTTAAAGACTTTAAATAAAGCCCTAGAGTTAATTTAAAAGTTAAAGTTAATTTTAACTTAAAAAGGCAAAAACGAAAGTAATTTATATACTTTTTATTTCAACTTATTAACGTCGAGTAACGATAAAAATTATCTTGGTAACTTTAAAAACGCCGATTAAGTTATCCGGAATGTTTATAAATACGAACAGGTAATTAATATGTTAAATATTAATACCTATAAGCTATTTACTGTTATAAATAACGGCCCGATCTTAAAGGAAGTTATAAAAAGCTTAGAACGAAAGATATGGCTTAAAGCTATTTTTATAGAGATTAAAAAAAACTTTTCGCGCGGAATTTTTAAATTTACGTTTTTTAGTAAAGTTATTTAAAGGCACTTTATTAATGTTAAATAAATGTTAAGAAAAAAGTATACGTTTATAAAAAAGTTAAATAAATATAAGGTACGTATTTACGTAAAAGGATTTATATAGTAAAAAGGAATTAACTATAACGAAATAATAATAAATACCGTAAAAGTAATATATTAAAAAGTTTTAATAGCGTTAGCCGTTTTTCTGGGGTGGTATATATTTTAGATAGATTTTATTATTATATACTTAAACGGCAAGTTAAAGGAAGATATTTATATAAAATAGTTTCCGATGTTAAAGGAGTATTTTAACGCGTATTTAAAGGATAGGGAGATATATAAGTTTTTCCTAGAGAAGGTTATTAAGCTGATAAATTTATTATACGGTTTAAAGCAGGCCGGAATTATTTAGTAGAAAAAAGTAAGAGAAATATTTACGAAATAAAATTTCCGTTCGTTAATTTCGGACGACGTAATATATTATAACCCTAAAATAGGAAACGTTATTACTTTATACGTAAATAACTTCCTGCTTTTCGGCCTTAATAAATAACGTTTTAAGGATATTGTTAAAAAAATTACTAAAAACGTTCCAGTTAAGGATTTAAGTAACGTAAATTAATATCTAGGCGTACGAATTATCCGTTTTTTATTAATAGGAGATATTAGGCTAAATTAATAGCAGTATATTAAGAAATTATTAAAGTTAATCGGCTTAAACGAGATAAGAAAAAAGCTTATATTATTTGTTAAAGATTATTTAAAATACGTTATAAAATATAACAGCGTAATTAGCAAAAAAAAAACGTTTAAATATACGAACTTAGTAAAGAAATTTAATTTTTCGAATTATATTAATAAACCAGATATAGCGTTTATAACGTTAATTTAAATAAGGTTTATAAACAACCTGTTATTTAAATATTAAAAATATATTAAAAAACTGCCGAAATATTTAAACGGTATATTAAATATATTTTTTCAGTACCGGAAATTACAAGAAAATTATTTATACCATAAATATAACAATTTAAAGTTATTCGGAATAATAGATATAAACTTTATAAATAACTATAAATTAACAAAATCCATAATTAGCTATATATTCTTTATAGCTGAAACGTTTATTTTATAAATTTCGAAATTATAAAATATTATTATTAAATATATTACGGAAATAAAGTACGTAGGAGCAGGAATAATAATTACGGAGGTAGCTAGGATTAAAAATTTTTTAATAAAACTAAAACTTATATTTAAAAGTTTTATTCTTATTTTAAAGGATAATATAGGAACGTTTAAATAAAAAAAATATATAAATAATACGAAAAAAGCGTTTTATTCGAATCGAATATTATTACGTACGTTAAAAAATTTAAAAAAGAAATATTAATTTTTAATATATAAAAAACAAAAATAATTTTACCGACGGATTTATAAAGTTATTTAATAAGGCAAATTTTGAACGGTTTATAATTAATTTAAAACTTAAGAAAATATAAAAAAAGTTAGAAATTATTTAAAATTTAATTAAAGTAATTAATAAAAGAATGGTTTTGCTGGATTCTCTTTATACGGGAAAAGGGGCGTTCCCTTATTAAAACCTGTTTCTCGTTATTAAAAGCGATAATTGTAATATTCTTTTTACGATTATCCGAAGGTATCCGTTTATTTATTAATTTTAAAGCTTTAACCTCCTATAAAATTACCTATTTATACATAGCTATAACTTTTTACATTAATCTTTACTTAAAGGCGTTAACATCTTATATATAACTTACAGCTAATTAATATCCCTTAACTAACCGGAAAAAAACCTTTATTTAATAACTTTTTGCAAAGGGAAATTTAAAAAACAGTAATTTTAATTATTTACTGGTATTACCGTTAAAAAATGGAACCGATTTTTAAAGCTATAAGACCTTTAACGTAACAAGCTGGTATATATAGAGCGTTTTCCTATATTAACGCCTAGCCTAGTTCGAAATGTTTCGGAAAAAGTAGGCCCCGTATTCCGGGACGGCTGCGAAAAAACGGTAAAGCGAAAAAGCCGGCCTTTTGGTATAACGGTTAATTGCGTAACCCTATTTTAAACGAGAATAACGGAAACAAAGGTTTAAATCCTATATAAACTGAAAATTTTGATAACTTTTTAATGGATTTTTTTAAAGTTTTAAATTTGATTTTAAAAAATTACGTAAATAAAGTTACCTAACGCAAAAGGGCGTATCGGCAATTAATGCTTTTAAGTACCCGCGGCTGGTACGTTTAAACTGCAGATGTTACTTAGGACAGCCTTTATTTAGAAACTATCCTTTATACAGTTAAACGTATATGTAAAAGCGATTGCCCCCAGACTTCTTTAGTTTTTCCTAGAATAACCATGCGCACTTTACTAGATTCCTGCATTTGATTACTGTAACTGCTAACAAAATCGAATAATTTAATCCAAATAGTTTTTATTAAAATTCCGGAAATACGGAATATTAAGATTTTAAATTTGAATTTAATTAATATATTTTAATTATTTTAATTAATAAGAATTTAAAAAGCTTTAAAATTAATCGAAATTAAAAAAATAATTAATTTAAAAATTTTAAGTTTTTTAGCTTGTTAATATTTAATATTTTTAATTATAAAAATTATAAAAAGTTATAAATTAATTATTTTATATAAATTTAAAGTTTACCGTAAAAGATTTAATATTTATTAAGTTATTATTTAAAATTCCCTTTATTAAATTAAAATAATAGATTTACTAAGATTGAAATTTATCGGTATTACGTAATTAATTTCGGATTTAAATTTTTCGTAACCGAAATATAATTTATTATTACCGTAAAAACTATTAATAATTACCGTATTCGAAAATATTAAATAAAATATTTATCGTATTAATTATTAATATAATTACTTTATGTTTTTAACTTAGCTTAAATAATACGGTTTAAACTTAATAACCTTGTATATTATTAAATAATAATAAGAAATTTCGTTTAAAAAATATTTATTAATTTATTATATTTTATTAAAAGGGTTTTTAATTTTATTTAATATTTTTCTTTTTAAAACCCGCATTAGAAAAATATTACTATATTACTATTATTAATAGAAAATAAATTAATTTTAATAATCCGTAAATTAGTTTTATAAAAGGTAAAATTTCGATATAAATAAAAAAACTATATTTAAAAAATTTAAATCATTTATTTATTATATAATATCGTTAGAAATTTACGGTAATAAAGAACTAAAAAAAGATTTAAAGTAAAATAAAAATAATTAATAATTTTATTACCGCATTAAGAATGTATTTAGGGTTATAATTAAAAGTAGGTAATAAAAACGTATTTAAATATTACTAACCGAATACATATTTATCGTTTATTTCGAAAAAGTTCGAATCGTTATTAATATAATTTCTTTTTTATAATTTTTATTTTTCCGTTAATTTATTTTATTTTCTCTTTTTTTACGAATTTTTATTACTATGATTTTTATTTAAAACCCGCTATAATTTTAATATTAAATATATAATATAACTCTTTTTTAATAATTAATATATTATAGTTATATTACGAATAAATAATTTAACGATATATAAATATATGTAAAGTTATTAAGTTTAAACCGTATTATCTAGGTTAAGCTAAAGATATAAAGTAATTATATTAATAATTAACACGATAAATATTTTACTTAATATTTTCAAATACGGTAATTATTAATAGTTTTTACGGTAACGATAAATTATACCTTAATCGCGAAAAGCTTTATTCCGAAACTAACTATTAAATCTTTATAAATACGCAATTTTTCGATTAATGTCGGTTTAAAAGGCTTATTTGCGTAATGCCGACAAGCTTTAACTTTAATAAACCTTATACCCTCTAACTAGTTTAATAAGGGAAATCTTTTAAAAGGCCCGAGCTTTTATTAGCATACTTTCGATTTAATAAGCCTTATACAAAGTATTTTATAGATAATAACTTAGGAGATATTAAGCTTTTCGCGGTAAACCTTAAGTCCGTATAAGATAACTTTGCGACCCTTCGCTAGTCTTACGATTAAAAGTGTCAGATATCAGCCAGGAAAAAAAGCTAGGAACTCCAGATTAGCTACCTTCTTTAACCTCGATTAATTTCAAGGTTCCGGAATCTCGACGGAGACGGTTTCGATTAAATTACACGACCTAAATAAAATAATCGGCCGAACAAAATATATCGATACCTCCGTCGATATTAACAACTTATTCGAAAAAAATCGGGTTTTACTTTTAATTTTCGGATACGATTTAATTTAAAACGGCGGAAATAATCGATCTTTACGTAAACTTATACCAAAGAATATCCGGCTTATAAAAAAATTACTGGCAAAACTGGAAACTAACGATAACGGGCTTAAAAACGTCGAAATTTAACTTTTAAATCGATACAAGTTAAAAGATTACGAACGATAATTTATCCAGCCATTCCGGATTACGAAAACCGTCCAAAATTCCGTTAAAAACAATCGTCGATAAAGGCTATAAGGTTAGGGTTTAGTAAAACTTAACAACTAATAACATAATTTATCTATTTGTTTAATTTAATTCTACGGTTACGTCTTCTTTAGAAAGAGTTATATAAATATATAAAATATATTTATAAGATTATTAAAAAAAGAATAACGTATTATATAAGTAAGTCGTTCGTTTTTTAGTATTTTACTTTAATTATATTAATTAAATTTCTTATTATAAAACGTTTTTATAACTTTTTTATAAATACGTATATTATATCCGGGTTTATCGTAAACGTTATATTTTTATCTTTTCGTTAAATATTTTAATAACGATTACTTTTAATTTTTATTAACTGCGATTATTTATTATTACCCTTTTTTCAACTTTAAAAACTTTTTTTTTAATAAGTAGTTTTTTTTCTTAAAAATATATATTTTTATTTTTTCATCGTTTATTAAAGACGTAATTAGTTTTATATAAGGTCGTTAGATTTAAGCCGTATTATCCAGGCTAAACTAAAGATATAAAGTAATTATACTAATAATTAATACGATAAATACTTTACTTAATATCTTTAAATACGGCAACTATTAATAGTTTTTACGGTAACGATAAATAATTAGTTTTATAAAAGTAATTTCATAGAAAAGTAATAAGTTATTTCTTATTAAAAGATTAACTGATTTAATTATTTTATCAGTAAGTTGCTTTAGTAATTTTTAATTTTATTTTATAAATATTAACCTAGAGTTAGAGTTATATAGCCGTTTTACAGCTGTTATCAGCTGCAGCTAGTTCTAGCTTCTTCTAGCTATTTCTAGACATATTACTAAGTAGGTCGGCGATGGTTTATATAATGCCGACCTATTAATCTTTATATATAGTTTTCTATAAAAACAAGGAACTCTCGGCATTCTTCTTCCTATGCTTCTAATTAAAAGGTTCTTATATATATATATATATATTTAATAAGCCCTGTCCTAATTTAATACCGTCCCTTTTAAATCGTTTTAATAGTATTTTTAAAAGTTTTCGTAAATAAGAAAATAACGAAATAAATAAAGGTAAATAAAAGATTAACCGGTATAAATATAATTAAAATTAAATAAAATAAGTTTCGTTTTTATAAACCCGGATTTAATATTATCTGTTATTATAATAACTGTAAATATATCGTAAAAGTTAATGATAAAATATTTTTTAATAATATAAATAATATAACGTTATATAAGATTTTCGATATATAATTAATAAATACGTTTTAAAACGGAAAAATAAAATACGTCGAAAAATTAAGGCCGATAAAAAAATAAGTAAATATATAAAATATAATAATATAATTAGTTTTATAATAATTTTCGTAATCGTTAAAAATAAATAACGTTTTAAGTTTTTAATACGCGTTTTAATACATTTATTAAAATGCTTAATTTATTTTAAATTTAATTTATTTATTATATTATAATTTTCGTTTATAATAATTTTTAATCGGGTAATAGTAGGTTATTAGCGAACTAGCGTAAAAGGTATTTTTTTCGATAAATATAATATATAAAGGGAAGGCTTAATTTTAAAAGTTATAAATATTTTTCTTTATAATTTCGTATTTTACTATTATAACCCGAAAAAATTTAAATTTCTATATAAAAATATTTAATAATTTATTTTTCGGGGCCTAATAGCTTAGTAGTTATAAGCCTGGGTGTCTCTTTTAATTACGATAAGCTTAGATATTTTGTTTCGGTTAATCTTAAGAAATAACTGGTTTAAATTTAGCTTAGGTTACCGTTCCTTTAGGTAACGCCAGCTTAAAAGGAACTAAACTAATTAGGGCTTCGGTTCCGTTACCGTATCGGCGATAATTAAGGGGTAACTGGTAGAACTAGTTACTATTAAGGGCGTTAGGAACCAATTAATTAATCGGGTGTATTTTATCGTCAGTTACCGTATTACATAACCCGTATTACGTTTTTCCGGCCCTTAGTTAAAAAAGAACGGTTTTTAAAGGGGTGCTTCCCGGTCGCGTTTATGTAGAACTATTTATATATATGTATGTAATAAACGGATCAGCTGTATATATATATATAGCTAGATATTACAATAGCACTTTACCTTGTAATTTATTTTTCGGTTTAAATACGTATTAAATTTTTTAAAAGTTTAAGAAAATTAAACGTTTAATTAATTCCGATATATATTATATTACGTTAAGTAAATAATAAATTTAAAATATTTTTAATATAATAAAACCGGATAAACAACGTTTATATATTTAAATTAAAAATTTATTCATTAATTCTTTTTTTCGATTAACGTTAATTTTTACGAATTAAGTATAAATTCCGCTTCGGTAAACTTTACCGTTATATCGGTTTTTTAAGATAAATCTGGAAACGTTATATATTATATAAGGCTGTTTATAATTAAATTTCGGGGTTTTTTCTTTAATTTAAACCGCTAAATTTATTTTCCTTTTTTGTATAAATTATTTTATATTATTAGTATTAAAAAAATAAACGGTTATAGTTACGTAATTAAAATAATATAAAAACGAACAATTTACTTATATAAGCAATATACTTATATAATACGTTAAAACTTTAATTTATTTACAAATAACCCGGTTAAAAATATATATAAATTTAATTAATAATAATCTTTTTAGAAATAAGATATAAAAAAAGAGTAAAAGTTAAATAAGGAAAGAAATTAATTAAACGAAAAAAACAGAAAATTTAAATTAATTAACAGAGCTTTATATATTTATAACGATAAGAAATTATTTATATTAATTTATAATTTATTTTTTATAATAAGTTAAAAACGAAGCTTATAATAATAAAAGGGTTAAAATAATATTAAGTTTATAAGAGAAAATGCTATTAAGGTATTTAGTTATATATATATATCTATAAGAGTTAATTTATTTATTAAGTATATATATAACTGGTTTTTTAAATATAACCGGGAAATATTTTTTAAAAACTGTTTCTTTTTAATTAAAGGCCGGAAAAACGTAATACGGGTTATATAATACGGTAATTAACGATAAGATATACCCGATTAATTAATTAGTTCCTAATGCCTTTAATCGTAACTAATTCTAAGAACCCCCAGCCACCCCTTAATTATCGCCGACACGGTAGCGGGGTCGAAGCCTTAATTAGTTAGTTCCTTTAGGCTGGCGCCATTTAAAAGAACGGTGGCCTAAGCTGAATTTAAACCAGCTATCTTTTAAGACCAACCGAAATAGGGTACCTAAGCCTGTCGTAATTAAAAGAGACACTTAGACTCGCAACTATTAAGCTATTAGGCTAATAATATCAAGTTTAAAAACTTAATTTTACACTTAATTAATTAGTTTTACTTAATTTTAAAAGTATTTTTAAAGGTTATTTTTTTTTTCAACGTAACCCCGTTATTATTAATTATCGGTAACAATCTTTTATTATTATTTATTACCGATTAATACGAATTTACGTAATTTTTTACATTATTCTAACTATATTTTGATTTATAACTTTTCCTTTTAAAATCTAATACAGAAAATTTAGTCCCTCCGATTTAATTTAATATATAAACATTTTCATTAATATTTTAAATTGCTTAAAGAGAATATATAAGTAGATTTTTAATTCTAAATATATTTTTAACGGAAATATCTTTATCGGCTTTTTTTCTTTACTATTTAAACTCGTATATATTTATAACCTCGTTTTAAACCTTTATTATAAAGGAACTAAATAGTTTTGGTTATATAAAGTAACGTATTTAATATAGAAATATATTTAAAATATAACTTATTTATTATAACTTTTTAAAGATTTTCTTATATTTAGCAATAAATATTTATCTTATTTTATAATTTAAAAAGGACAAGTTTAGTAGTTTTAATATCGTAGTTAGTACTTAATTATTTAATATATTAAAAATACTATATATAATTCGTATTATTTATTTAATTTATTATATTTAAATAAATGGTTTTAAAAGACTATAAGTTTAAATATACCGATGTTTTAAACGTAGTAATTTATTATATTATATTTAATATTATAATTAAATACTTATTTAAATAGAGATAGTAATAAAAGAGAGATTTTTATTACTGTAAATTTTTTTTAATATATATTAATAAATAAATACGATAAAAAGACCATATTATAGAGAGTAGATTTCATTTTATTAAATATATCGTTTATACTACCTTTTTAATTAAATAATAACTTTATATAAAAGCTTTTATTATAAAAAGATTTATATTTAATTATTGCGTATATATTTTCGTATTTAACGTAAATTATTTTAAATTGTAAATCCCGGAATTGTAGTTAAAATAAGTTGGGATTAAAATAAATATTTTTTATATAACGTATTATACCAGCTCGCGAGCCAAACCACTTCGCGAGCTGCTTTTTAGCATAATACAATAATTAATCCAAATAACTTAACCATAACATATCTAATTAATTTAATCGACAGTATTCCTTTTCGCTAGCAGTATCTATAGCTTTTAAATAAATGTACGTATTATATTAAAGCTTGTTACGGACGTTATATTGCTATTTTTTCTTTTTAATTCGAATGCGACGGCTATTATTAACAGCTATTAATAACGCGTTTTTATTATTACCCTATTTAACGGTTAAAAGACTTGTTTATTATATATAGTAAATGTTCTTTTTAATTGGAATTCCTTGTTTTAATAATTTTATATACGTAGGTCGAATTGCTATTCCGACAAATTTTGCGATATGCCCTTCGACGCGCCCCGACGCGCCTTAATAAGCCTTATAACCTTATCCCCGCAGCCTTGTAACGCGTTTTTTAACAAAGTCTTATAACTTTTTATTTTGCGAATATTTTTTACGTATTAAAGCAGTATAAAAAAAGTTTATATATACGGGTCGGGAATTTGGTTGATAATTGATTTTCGGTCGGTCGTTTTTAATATTTTCGAAATAAGGGTAATATTAACCTGGACGCGTTCGGGATTAATCGGTCGCATACGGATTAATAAAAGGGAAATAGCAATATACGTCCGTAATAAGCCTTATATAATACGTGCATTTGGTAAAAAACTATAGATACGGTCGGCGACAAAGAATACGGTCGATTTGAATTAAATGGATGTATTATGGTTAAGTTATTTAGATTAGTTGTTGCGAAGTGCTAAAAAGCGGTTCGCGAGGTGGTATGGCTTGCGAGGTGGTGTTCTACGTTATATTATAATATATTATTTATTAAAAACGTAAAAACTTTTAATATTTATACGATTTATTATAATCGGTATAAAATCGTTTTAATTTTTAATATCGATATAAATATTAATTTGATATTTTATAATTTCTATATAATTAGTAAAGTTTATAACTCTTTTTCGTTTTTAAGTATATTAAATAATCCGTACGTTAAGTAAGTAATAGTATATTTAAAAATCGATAAATTACTAATTAAAAAAAGAACTATTTTACTATCTTTTAGCTTTTTATAACTTTAAAAAATCTTTAATTTATATTAACTTATTTAAATATATATATTTAATACCTTTTAGGTTAATCGATATATTTTAATTAATTAATGAATAGTTACTATTATCGGGGTATATTAATTTCATTTTTACATTTATTTACTATTTTTAATTAATAAAATATTTGTAAAATACTATGTAATTCGTTTAAGTTAAATCCTTTAATTATATTATTTAAACGGTGGAATTTATTATTATTATTTATTAGTATAATATTATACAATCTTTATAATTTATTAACTTTAAATATTCAAAGTAATTGCTATAATACAACGAATTACGATATAAACTATTAATATTATTAAAGGTATTAAGTTTTAAGTTACACTTTTAATTTCTTTCTTTCTTAATATTAAATTAAATAGTATTGCTGAACTATAAGTTCTTTTAATAAAATTCACTCTTTCGTTATATTATATTAAAAACTCAACTTTTATTTTTATTCTTATTATAAAATTTTTCTTATTTTAATTTTTTTAATTAAATAATTATTATATTAATTAATTTTAATTTAAGTTTAAATTTAAAGGTATAGATTAACATAATTATTAAGAAAGTTTTTAAAATTAATCTTTTTAATATTATTTAAAAAATAAATTATATCTTATACTATATTATATCGTTAACATATGTATATATATATATATAGGTTTACTAATTATAATTATAAACAAATATTTTAATAGCTTCCTTAAAGTAAATAATATATATATTATTTATACTGCTATTTTTAAGTATATTTAATTGTTTTCGTAAATAAGCTTGTTATTACATTCATATTTTATATTAGGATATTTATCTATTTATATTACAAAGCATTAATTCTTATTATTTTCGTTTTTAATATTAATTCTTTATTTATATATATGTAGATCCTTTTAAATCACGTAATTTTTAAGAAAAATTATAATAACGTTCGAAACGATATTAAAAAAGTCTCCGAATTCGGATATCTTGAATTTTTTTCGCTTTTAAAACGTTAAAAAGAAGTTGATTTATTATATTAGTCTTCTTATCTTTAATAATCTTTTAACTAATTTTAAAGATTTAACTTATAAATTCGAAATCCTTATAATTCTATTTTATATTACGAAAATTATAATATTTAAGCTGGAATTTCTTATCGGTATTAATAAGTTATCAAGTCGATATATTATAAAATTCTAAAATTTCTATGAAACATCTTTATAATATCACGATAATTATAATATATTATTTAATTTAATCTTTTTAACTTTTCTCTTTATTATTTCTTTTATTATATTGTTAACATATATTATCCGCTTTTACGTATTATATATACACTTTTAATAATACCGGATATAAATTTAAGTATATATATAGAAATTAAATTAATTAATTTATCATTTTATATATGTAAATAAAAATATTATATATCCTTTACTCGACTTTTTCATTTTTATCGTAATCATTCCGGTTATAAAATTATTGTTTTTATATTTTTTCTATTTTGTTTCGATATTATTTTAATATAACGTTTAATAAGATTAATATATTTAACTTTAATTAATATGTTTTGAAAAAATCACTACTCTATGCAATAAGTTAAAAGTATAATATATATAAAAAGTATAATTTCTTTAAATCGATTTAATTCTCGATTAATAATATATATTTATATTTTTAATCGTTTAACCTCCGTTATAGTGTAAAGTAATATATGTATTTAATTTTTTAATAGTTAATTACGTAAATTAATATTAATTACTAAAATTAATAAACTTTTATAACCTTTTTTAAAAAGCATTTAATTAAGTATATCGACTATTTTCGTTTTAATAAATAGTGCACTTTTAAATTATTAAAAAAATATTTATATAAAATACTATTAAAGTTATAATTATTATAGTTAAAATTTAGTAAATAAAATTAAATACTTTAATTTAAACCTTACAATTAAAACCTGGACTTTAATATAATAAAAATTAAACTTAATTAATATATAGTTTAATATTAAACTCTATTATAAGTTTATTTTCTTTATTTATATAAACGATATTAAATTCTAAGAAAACTTTAATTAACTAGATATATTTATATTAAAAAATATTTACAACTTTTAATAGTTTAATAATAGTTAAACTATATAAAGTACGTTAAAGAACTAAGTATAAGAGATTTTTAAAATAACGAAGAGATTAGTATAACAGCTTTATTATTTTTATAAATATAACTAGTTCTAGCTATAGTTATATCTTTTTTCCTTATAAGAATAATTAAGATTAATTAAAATAACATTAATACGTTAAATTATAATGCGTTTTTAAATATGAATTTTAATAATATTATTATATTAACGTTTGCCTTATTAATAAATAAAGTTATTAAATTATTTTTTATATTTAAGCAAACGTTGTTAAAAATATTAAATGCTATATTTATATATATTATCTTTTTTATACAAGATCGTATAGGTTTAAGATATATTATCTAGGCTAAGCTAAAGACGAAGTAATTACACTAATAATTAACACGATAAATACTCTACTTAATAACCTCGGATACGGTATTATTTATTTTATTCCTGCCGATATATAAAATATATATAATAAAGAAAATTAAATTAAATTTAGATAATAAATAATAAACATTAGTGATTTTATAAATGTTAAAATAATTATTATAAAAATAATTTAAAAAAAAACATTTTAAAAGTTCCAGTTTTTAAATCTTCTAAATAGCGAAAACCTAAATTTATAAAATTATATAATAATATAAATTATATAGTTTATAAAAGCTATCTTTAACTTTCTTAATATTACCTTAGTTTTTATTATTAAGTTCGACTTAATTCCGTAATATTAATATAACGTTTTTAATAAATTTTAAAAAACGTTTTAAAAGTGATAAATTTAATCTTATAAATTATATAACGTACTATACAAGCGAGTCGCTTATATAAGCGAGTCGCTCGTTTTTCAGCACTTTGCAATAACGAAATTAAATAAATTAATTATAACGTAATAAATCAATTTAAATTACTTAAATTCCTTATCGCCAAACGTCTTTATAATTTCCTTATAAATACGCGTATTATATCCGGGCTTACCGCAAACGCTATATTTCCGTTTTTTCGTTTAAACTTTCTTACGATAATTACTTTCAGCCTTTATTAGTTACGATTACTTATTATTACCCTTCTTTTTAGCTATAAAAGCCCTTACCTTCCTTATAATAAGCGTTTCCCTTTTTTAAAAACCTATATTTTTAGTTTTCCGACGTTTACTAAGGACGTAATTCGTTTCGCGAAAATAACCGTTTTCTTTTTCCAAAAAAGTAATTTTATATAAAAGTAATAAGTTATTTTTTATTAAAAGATTAACCGATTTAACCATCTTTATCGGCGAGCTACCTTGATAATTTCTAATTTTCCTTTACAAATAACATCCCCGTTAAATCGTTTTAATAATATTTTTAAAAGTTTTCGCAAATAAAGAAATAACGGAATTAACAAAGGTAAATGGAAAAATGGTCGGTATAAGTATAACTGGAATTTCTAGCTCGGAAAAAACGCGATTAAAATTAAATAAAATAAATTCCGCTTTTATAAATCCGGATTTAATATTATCGGTTATTATAATAGCTTTAAACGCGTCGTAAAAGCCGGTAATAAAATTTTCCTTAATAATATAAATAACGTAACGTCATATAAAATTTTCGATATATAACAAATAAACGCGTTTTAATACGGAAAAACAAAATACGTCGAAAAGTTAAAACCGATAAGAAAAATAAGCAGATATATAAAATGTAATAATATTATTAATTTTGCAATAATTTTCGAATTCGATCGAATAATAACTTTCGTAACCGTCGAGGATAAAAAAACGTTTCGAACTTTTAATATACGTTTTAATATACTTATCGAAATACTTAATCTATTTTAAACTTAATTTATTTATCGTCCAGCCGTTTTCGCTTACGGCAATCCTTTAATCGGGTAAAAATAGGTTATCGGCGAACCAACGAAAAAAATAATTTTTCCCGGCAAAGATAATAAATAAAAATAAGGCCCAGCTTTAAAAATTAACGGCTTATATTACTATAAACCATTCCTTATTCCCTTATTACGCTTATCTAGGTTTTTTACGTTTTTCGGCACTTATAATTACCATACTTACTGCCATAAAAAAACCCATTAAAAACCTTATCTCGTCGAAATTGTAAATATCCTTTTTTACGATATTATATTTCGCAATTATAACCCGAACAAACGCAAATTATTTACGAAATACCTTTAAATTTTTATATAAAACTTTTTAATAATTTATCTTTCGATTTAAATACATTTTAAATTTTTTTTGCCATTTAATAAAATTAAACGCCCAATTAATCCCGATACGTATCGCAATACGTTAAGTAAGTAACAAATTCGCTATATTTTTAACATATTAAAGCCAAACAAAAAACGCTTGCGTATTTAAATTAAGGATTCGTTCGACAATCAATTTTTTTTCGATCGGCGTCAATTTTCGTAAATTAAAAACAATATCGGCTCGGCAAGCTTTACCGTTATATCGGTCTTTTAAGGTAAATTCGGGAACGTTATATATTGTATAAAGCCGTTTATAACTAAATTTCGGGTTTCTTTTTTTAACCTAAACGGCTAAATTTATCCTCGCTTCTTTTGTAAGCCGTTTTATGTTATTGGTATTAAAAAATAAACGATTAAAGTTACGTAATTAAAATGGCGTAAAAAACGAACGACTCGCTTATATAAGCAACTCGCTTATATAGTACGTTATAAAAGATTATTTAATAAAAAACGGCGTATCGATTATAAGTATTTTTATATACCCCTATTTAATATATTTAAATTACAACTATTAATATAATCTTTATATTGAAATTATTCTTTATTTAGTTTATTATTTATATAAAAGTTATTACTCTTATATTTCTTCCGTTTTTCCTATAGTAACCATATGCTATTCGCCAGATTCCTGTCTTTAATCTCTATAACTGCTGATACTAATTATAATAAGAGACTATTACTTGAGGGTATACAGTGCGTGGAAATTTTAATATAGGCAGGAAATTCCTGCAAACCTTAAAGGATATCAGAGAGTAACAACAATCTTCGCAGCGGAGACTCCCTTCCTACATACATCCACGCCTTCCTGGAGACTTTCGAGTCCATTCCCCACAATCCTGGGGTCGGGCTTCGCCTGATACCGTCCCCTCGCCAATGCATCCGGCAGAAAGTCATGGTAAATCATTGGACCGACCTCGTTGGCCATGACGTCGCTGCCCCAGATGAACTTGGTCGCGACGTGCCTGAATCTTGCCTTGAAAGCGACTGATACATTCCACCATAGAAGCCGTAATATGGTGCCAAACAACTCAGCCGCGCTTTTGGGCATGTCGCTCATTTCCACCGGAAGGCTGGCCTGTGAGACGAACTTGCGGCCCGGAACCGCTGCCACAATGTCAATGCATGCTTCTAGAGACCCGACACCAATGGCAAGCGCCCCTGCACAGGTCTTGTTTTGGAGCACGTCAATAATCCTCGAGACTGTGTCAGTCTCTCTGTAGTCGAATACAATGGATGCGCCGAGAGATTTTAGGTACTCGAAATTCCTGGGAGATCCAGTTGCAAGCACTTCGTATCCTGCCGCCTGAGCGAGTTGAATAGCGTTGCTCCCCACGCTTGTTGATCCTCCCCATACAATAACCACAGCAGTGCGAGCTTCTTCGGCAGATGCTGCTTCCCCCCCCGTGCTAGCTTGTAGCCTTGGCTTTTGCAATGCGAGATACTCTCCCGAGAAGAGGCCACATGCCGCCGTCGACAGTCCCAGTGGGAGCACGCACGCCTTCTCGTATGACAAGTCTTCAGGAATTTTAGAGGTTAACTGACACCGCAGTACCGTGTACTGCTGAAACGCGCCCTCGGATGCTTTGTTGGCGCGTTTATCCGTGCCGACGGCGAGGCCCACAACGCGGTCGCCGGCCTTGAAGAGTTGACCCGCTTTCCCGCCAGACCCGACATCCACCACCACCCCGGATACATCACTGCCCAAGACGCAGGGATACCCGATCCACGGGAACATAATACGACCGGCTATTTGCACGCCCGCGTCCACCGGGTTGATCGCGATGGCTTCATTTCTAATCACAAGTTCATCCGGGCCCGGTGCTGTGTATGGGGCGGGGCGGACCTCGAGGGGTTTACCGTGCTTGTCAATAAGGTATGCCGCTTGGTTTTGGGGCGGCATGGCCGTGAGCTCAAGGAAAGGACTGGATCTGGCAAAAGAAGGCAAGATGGGGGTTGGTCTAAACGCTACCGGTCTGGCCTGGCGTGTGGCCCGCGAACGACGAGTTCTTACAAGACGGTACCAGCGACGGTTTAACGATCAGCCTCGATGAATATTGCTTGGTGTAGTTGCCGAGATGTTGATTCGTATACAAAATGACGAGCGAGTCTGCTAGAGTTCGGGGTTTCGGAGATAATCTCGCGAATAAATGGAGATCCGTTTATCAGACATGAGGTGATGGGAACAAGGAGGCGTATTACAATACCCCCAGTACGCCATGACCCATGACAGCCATGCCTCGATCCCCTCTTCCCGTCCTCGTTCTGCCGGCTCCGGCCGCCTTCCGATGCTACCTAACCGCCCATCCTCCGTCTTAGGGCACAATAGCGAGCTCGGACTTTTGGAAGTCCGACACGATTAAGCACATAAGCGACTTCTTTTTGGGTCAATGGAATAGCCCGGAGTTTGGCGCATCATCCAGTGCGACCGAAACGCAATGGCGACCTCTTGGCCCCAGCAGATGGCCTGGCCAACCCAACTACGCAAGCACGCTGCATACCTAAGCAAATTTCTTAGCGACCCCCTTTCGTCCCTCGAACGCGCCGGAGACTAGCCCAGACCCCGCAGAATGGTCAATGCGATGATCCTGTAATCACATCGCTGCTGACCCAAGATCCCACATATGCCGGATGTCCGATCCATCCAAGAAGTCTTACGCACCACTCGGCGGAGGAGAGAGCCACAGGGAAGATATCATGCAAGCCCTTGAAAAGATAAAGGACGAGCTGGGGCATGTTAAATCAGTACTGTAAGATCTATCACGAAAATACCAGAAAGCAGGGTAGCCCCGGCACTCGAGAGGCGACAAAGGTGGACGGAACGGTGATGGCGATAGCAAGAGAAATTAAAAATATAAGATGAGCCCCCCCCATCCACGCTCCACCCTGTCAACGCGCCACCCCACAACCGCGTTACCTGTTAACCTATTTACTAATTTCGCTCCGTATAAAAATCGGTTTAACAACGATGTAAAAAAAAATAGTAAATAAATATAAAAATAATTTTATTTTATATTAAAATCTATGCTTTTAATAATATAGAGCTATTAACTTAAATATGTATCGTATATACGATTAATAAAATAATAAGAAAAAAAATCATTATTTATTAAGTAGTAAAGTTAATGTATAATATATATTATACTATATTTATAGTATGCGGATAAATCTACATTATTAAAAAACGCTAAAAAGAAGATATATTTAATATATTATAATATAAGATTTATTACTTTATACGTTATATTATTCCCGATTTTACTTATATTTATAATATCTTTTAATTAATAACGAGAACTCTGTATAATTATAAATAAAGTTTTTAAAGCTTAAATAATAAAATAAATATAATTTAAATTAAAACCATTCCGTTTTTATTTTTATAAAGATTTTAATAAATATATTATTTTAAAACATAAATCGTTATAATTATATATATTAGTATTAACGAATACTTATTAATATTATTATATTTATATTTTAGTAGTAATAACTTAGAATAAAAATAGTTTATTAATCTTTAAACTGTAAAATAAGTCAATTAATATTGTATTTTAAAGAAATTTATTAAATAAATTTTATATTCTTTAATATTTTATAATACTAACTACAAGCAAGAAAACTATAACGTAATAAATTCATTTAAGTAAATTTACTTATTTATTATTAAAGATTTTTATAATTTTCTAATAAATACGAGTATTATATACGGGTTTGCCTTAGAAATTCTATTTTCGTTCTTTATTTAAATCTTTATATAACGATTCTTTATTTTTTATTAATTATAATTATTTAAAATAAATATTTTTATTTTCTAAAGGATTTGCGTAAAGTAATCTTTTTTAAAATATATATTTCTTTAGTTTTTTAGTAGTTATTAAGAACATAATTTATTTTATAAAGGTTTATATATTTCTTTTGAAAAAGCGGTTTTATACTATGTAAGGTCGTTGGGTTCAAGCCGTATTATCTAGGCTGAGCTAAAGATACGAAGTAATTACACCAATAATTAACACGATAGATACTCTACCTAGTATCTTCGAACACGGCAACTATTAATGATTTTTACGGTGTTAAAGTTATATATAATTATTATTTTTTGTTATTGTTTAATTATTTATTATTATTATTATTATTTAAAAGTTTTTAATACAGATTTTAAAAAATTTATATAGAACTGCCGAAAACGAGATTAAAAAATTACAACTTGTTATTAGGCCTTATTTTGGCGGTGATGTTAATTTTATAGGTTTTTTTTCTAATTCAGTTAACGGGGCATTTAAAGCTACTTAGTCGTAGCTTCGCTATAAGCGCAACTATAACGCTAAAATAAGACCTGATTTTAATAAGGTAAATTATAAGTATATTAACGAAAAAGGCGACTTTTTTATAACGGATAAAAAAGGAAAATAACTCTTAATTTTATTAGTTAATAATTTAAATTATTATAACTTTTTTTTTAATACTTTTCTTTAAGTTTTACACTTTTTTTATTTTTATAAGTATTATACTTATTAATATAAAAAAAGATTTAAAAGTTTATTTTATTAAAATTATTTATAAAATGTCAGGAGTTATAGTAATTAAATATAGGAATCTAGCAAATAACGTATAGTTATTCTAGGAAAAACTGAAAAAATCTAGGAGTAATCGCCTTTACATATACGTTTAGCCATATAAAAGATAGTTTCTGGATAAAAGCTATCTTAAATAACAGTTATACCCTAATGTATTAACCGCAGATATTTAAAAGTACTAATTGCTGATACGCTTATTTGCGTTAAATAACTATATTTACGTAATTTTTAAAATTAAATGTAAAACTTTAAGAAAATTTATTAAAAGATTATTAAAACTTTTAATTTATATAAGATATAAACCTTTATCTTTATTATTTTTATTTAAAATAATGCTACGCGATTAACCGTTATATTAAAAAACCGGCTTTTTTATTTTACCGTTTTTTATAACCGCTCCGGAATACGGGGCTTATGTTTTCTAAAATATTTCGAATTCGGTTAAGTATTAAACATAAAAAAACGCTTTATATACGCTAATTTATTACGTTAAAAATTTTATAACTTTAAAAATCGGATTTATTTTTTAACCGTAATATTAATAAAGAATTAAGATTATTATTTTTTAAATTCCCTTTTATAAAAAATTATTGAATTAAAAAAGTTTTCCGGTTAATTAAAAGATATTAATTAATTATAAGTTATATATAATATATTTACGCTTCTAAGTAAAAATTAACATAAAGTGTTATAAGTATATATAAATAAATAATTTAACGAAAGGTTAAATTTTTAATATTAATAAATAAACTAATATTTTTAAGTAATTACAAAAAAGATACCGCGGTTATTATTACTTTATAATAAGAATAGATTTTAAGAAAAAAACGCTTTTTTTCTCGTATAAAGGGAATTTAACGGAATGATTTTTTTATTAATTATGTGAATTAAATCCTAAATAATTTTTAATTTATTTGATATTTTTTAAAAATTTAAATTAATTATAAACAGTTCGAAAGTTACTTTATTAAATAATTTTATAAATTTATTAATAGCATTATTTTCATTTTTTACGTATTAAACGTTAATATTTAATCCCAATATAACGTTTTTTTCGTATTATTTATATGATTTTTTAAAATAGAACTGAAATTTTTATATACAAGTTTTAATCTTATTTATCTTTATAATTATTATTTCTATTTGTACTTATTTTATTGCCGTAATAGTTTAATAATAATATTTTATAACTTCGAAATTTGTAAAATAAATATCTTAATTATAACAATATATAGCTTATTACAAATATTATTAATTTGTAATTATTTATAAAATTTATCTTTTTTTATTTCGAATAACTGTAAATTATTATACATAGAGTAAAATTAATTTTTTTATAATTTCCGGTACCGAAAAAATTTATTTAATGTACCGTTTAAATATTTCGCTAATTTTTTAATATATGTTTAATATTTAGATAATAAGTTATTTATAAATTTTATTTAAGTTAACATTATATAAGGTAAAGTGCTATTAAGGTATCTAGCTAGCTATATAGAAAGCTGATTTATTTACTAAGTACGTACACAAAGGATTACATAAACGCAACCGGGGAGCACCCCTTAAAAACCGTCCCTTCTTGGCCAAGGGCCGGAAAAACGCAATGCGTGTTATGTCGGATATAGGGGACATCAGTTATGTATTCTATTAGGCTGAGTTGCGTATGTTTTTCGTACGCGTACAGCTTTTTTATAATCTAATAACGGAATATATATTTTCCGATTAAAAGGACCTTTTCCGTATTTAAGGTACGTTTAGCACCCTTTGTTAGCTAATATACTCCTTTAACGCCTTAAAGTATTTATAACATTAATCGTTATTTATTATCACTTTTTAAAGCTACATTTTTCTATTTAACTTTTCTTCCGGTGATTAAATCCTTTTAATTAGTTAATTCCTTTTCTGAAATTATTCGTAAGGTATTCCTTTACCGCATAAGGGCTTCCGTAATATCTATTAGTTCTAGCTGCTTTTTAAAATGCCTAAACGGTTTACGTAATAAGGTTTTAGTTAGTTTATTAATTAACATATCGCTTATAAACGTATAATCTACCTTGATTAAGTCTTTTTTTATAGCTTTTCGTAACTAGTAATTATATATATTTACGTACCGTAATTTTGTTTGTAATAGGGCGATGTCAGCGTTAATAAGCCGTATAGTTTATTAATTATCGTATTATATATTTAGCGGTTTAGTATTTAAAGTAACTTTTAACTTTTTAATTAATCAAAAACTAAATAAGGCTTTTTTTATAGCCTACGTAAAAAATCATAATTTCGTTTTTATTATAAAAATAGTTATTATGTTTTATTTATTCGCCCGCTATTTTATTATTTTTTTAAATAGTTTTATAACGTAAGTTTGGGAATTTTTCGATTAACCGTATTATCCGTAAAAAAGGCGTTATTCTAGGTATTTAACGAATTTTCGGTTCCGAACTGCAACGTTAACGTTTTAATCCGGATTAGGTATAATATAATTCGATTAGCAGCTTTGTAATATACGTTATTAAGGTTTAGATTAAAACGGGCAAGTTGGGATACGGTAAAGAATATATCGGGTTACGTATTAATCGTTACGTAAAAAATAGAACCGATTTTTTTGGTATTTGTTAATAAAGCTTGAATAAGTTAAATCAGGATTCGGTAATAGCTTAACGTTAATTATAAGCGTTTTTAGAAAGTTATTTAAGCTTTTTTTAAGGATTAAGTTAATTAGTTTATTTATAAAGTTAAATTAAGATGACTAGATTTTCCTATTAGGTTTATTTTTAATTATTTCGATACCGAGAAATTATTGTAGGTTCTTACTTTCTGTAAAGGTGTACCGTTCCCGTATTTGCTAAATTAACTAATCGACAAGGTCTTAGTTTTTTTTGCGATATACTATAACGATATTGTTTATAAAGAAGATAAGTACTTCTTAACGAATAAAATAATAAGGTTTATAAGAAACGGGGTTAAGTTTTAATTTGTTAAACGTTTCGGTAAAATTTTTTTGCTATAATAACGGCAACTCCTTTAAGTTATATAAAGCTTTCCTAATTAGGAAAGCCTTTTTATATTAAAGGTACCCTGGGGGCGTTTTTATATATTTTTTATAAAGTAAATTAGCGTTAACGAAGGTGTTAATAGCGTTATATTGTTTAAGCTTTAAGTTAAACTTAGCCGCCGTAGCGATTAACGTCTTAAACGATTTTTTAGCTAAAGTAAATGCGTATATATTACTATATGCGTTTTTTAACTGTTAATTACTTTATACGACGAAACGTACTTTGTATTTTTATAACTAGCTATATTTATTAAATTTATAAACGTATATTTATATATACTTTAAAACTTATTTCCTTTTAGTAAAAAACTAATTAATTATTTTCTAAAATCGCATTTTTTTGTAACTTTATAAATGAGCCTTTTCGGCTTTACGAAATATCTTTTTTAGCGGGTATATATTTAGCTTTTTATGGTTTTATAGCGGTGGCGGTAGATTACGTTTATATATCCGGTTTTGCGATTTTAATGTTTTTTTATATATTAAGATATTATTACTTTTTAAATTAAAATAGCGCCTATTTCGGGTAATTAACTTTTTTAAATTTCCGTAATTTACCGGCCGGTTATTGTACGTATTTATAAAAAAGGTTAAACGTTTTATATTAATTGTAGTTTTTTATATTTTATATTTATTTCGGATAATATTTTTTTATATGAAATATACGGGGGGCTTATATTTATTACCCGTAGGGTATTTTTGTTTTTTACCGTTATTTTAAGTTAAATAATATAAAAGAAGTTTAAAGTTATTTTTATTCTTTCCGTTAACGTAATAATCGTAATAGTTATTAAGGTAAACGTTAGTAATAGTAATGATTTAAAGGATGGAAATAGTTCGAATATAACGTTTATATAAAGTCGTTAGGTTCAAGCCGTATTATCCAAGCTAAGTTAAAGATACGAAATAATTATACCAATAATTAATACGATAAATACTTTACCCAATATTTTCGAATACGGCAACTATTAATAGTTTTTACGGTAATAATAAATTGTACGCCTCGGTTACGAAAAACCTTATTCCGAAACTAACTGTTAAGTCCCTGTAAGTACGTAATTTTTTAATTGATATCGGCTAAAAGACTTATTCGCGTAATGCCGATAAGCTTCGACCTTAATAAACCTTATACCTTTTAGCTAGTTCGGCAAGGGGAATTTTCTGGAATGTAAATAATAATTTAAAAGATATTAAGCTTTTCGCGGTAAACTTTAAGTCCGTATAAAATAGCTGTTTTATAACCTTTTACCAGTTTTATAACTTTAATCTGAATCGATCTTACGATTAATAAAAAAGTATTAATACGATAACCAGATAGAAAATATTTAACATTAAATTATTTTCTCGAATTCTTATTAATTAAAATAACTAAAATATACCGGGTAATTTCTATTATAAAATACCGGTATTCCGTAATTGTAAAATCTTTATAGAAAACGTTTTTTTTAAAATCCTTAAATTTAATAAAATTTTAAGACAAATTAAAAATATCGACACCTTTATCGATCTAATTAACCTTTCCTAAAAAAATCGAATTCTATTTTTAATTTTCGGATATAATTTAATTTATATAAATAAAAATAATTAAAAATTAAACGACCTTATAATAAAAAATATCAATTATATAAAGGAACTGCTGAGAAAACTGGATATAAGTGGTAAAAAACTTAAAAATTTCGAAATTTAACTTTTAGTTCGATATAAAAAAAATTACGAACGATAATTTATCCGGCTGTTCCGGATTGCGAAAACCGTCCAGAATTTTGTTAAGAATGATCGTCGATAGGGGCTTATATAACAGGGCAGTCTGTGAAAAAGTTAGGGCTTAATAAAGCTTACCAACCGATATTACAATTTATCTATTTATTTAATTTTGTTCTACGGTCACGTCTTCTTTAGGGAGAATATAAAGGTTATATAAAGGTAATTAATTTTTTACGAACAGGTTTATTTTTTTTTATCCCGTACGTTTTTTACGTTAATACTTTTTAGGAGCTATTTTTCTTATTTAGCCGGTAACTGAATTATTCCGTTTAGGTTTTTATTTTTTTTTATATACCTTAAATAATTATTATTTTGATTAAGTATTTTTACTTATCGAAGTAACTTTGTAGCTTTTTTTTTATTACATATAAAAAATTATTTTTTAAGTTTTTAATATTACTTAAAACGGTTGCCTTTTTATTAAATTATATGTTTTAAATAGTAATAACTTTGTTAATTAACGGGTTCTAGATCTCGTAGATATTCGTAGATTAATACTCGATTAAAAAGCTAATTTACGTTTTAAAATTTAACTTTTAAAGTTTTTGTTTTTTTTATAGTAATAGTTGTTATAACGTAGACTATATAATTATATGCTTATAAGTAAGTTTATTATGGTTTTCGATTAAGTACTATAACGCCATCTTTATACGTTGAGTAAGTGTAATAAACCTTATATAAGCTTTATTAAAAAAAGTACGTATTTAAGGGTACGGTTATATAAATATATTATTGTTTTAAAAATATATACGATTAGGAATAAGGGTAATTTAACGTTATTCCGTATCATAATTGCTTTTTTTTAATTATACCCCTTAAACGTTTTGCATTTCCGTTTTAAGCCTGGATATACGGTGTTAAAGGTTTAAGTTTAATATTAAAAGGAAGCGACTGTAATATATTTCGAAGTTAGTAATCTTTTAAGATTTCGTTATTATATTTGATTATTTATAAAAAAACTTTATCCTGGTTTTTTAAAGCGTTTAAAAGGTATTTAAACGTTATAATTAGTATATTTTGCTTTCGGTTTTTAAGGTAAATATTTTAAATAAAGCCTAAGTATTTGTCGGTAACGAATATTACGTATTTATATATTTTTGCGTTTTTTTTTTCGAAATTTGTAAAATTAATGGCAATTTTTTAATTTAATCGGAAAGCTTTTTTTTTTAAGCTGGTAACGTATTTATTTTTTAGCCTTCGCCTTATTATATACCTAATATTCGATTATTATAAAACTTTTTAAGCGAACGTTTTTCGTATAAGATTATAATTAAATAATTATTTCGGGCTTTAGATAATTTAAGTTTAGGTATTATATAATATCGTTACCGGTCCGTAATAATTTCGTTATCTATAAATTAACGTTTTGTTTATAAGTTGTAAAAGTTATATAGGTAGCTATTCCGTTAATATTTTCGATAACGAATTAATTAAATTTATTTATTAACGTAACAATTATTTAATTATATTTATTTCGGATAAAATTATTAATTTTTCGGTTATTTTATTAATACCTTTTTTGCCGGAGCTGCTAGAAAAATACTAAGTTATATATAAAGCTTTTACAGTAGGCTATATTATATAAATATAACGTTCTTATACCGTTAAGGCTTCGAAATATTACGTTAATTTTTTCGTATTTTTTAATCCGAACGAAACTGTTATCTATATATATCCCGTTACTTTATACGATATGTTTAAAATTTAGGAACTTATTAATAAGGTTAAATATATATATCGTAAACTTTAAACTTAAAATAGATAAATTCTTTAAGGGGTAAAGCGTAACGTTTATCGTATTATATTAATTAAAGATTAGGAAATACGCCAGAACCCGTTTTACTTTTTTTAAAAGTTAATTTATCTCCTGGGTAGTTATTTTTTTTATGCCTTTCGATAAACGGTTAATTTTTTCCTTTAAAAATTAATCCGAAAATATTTAGCTTTGGACGTATGTTATTATTTTATCGTTAAAACGGAAGTTTACCGGGATTTTGTTAAGAAATGCGTAATAATACTGGGAAAACTTATAAAAAAAGCTTAAATACGTTTTATAACGAGTTTTTTATACGTTTAACTTTTGGCGTTTTTATTTATTGTTGTTACTGTTTCGGCCTATTTAGGAATTTTTACGACCGTTTTGTTTCGGCTTACGTCTTAGGGTTTTTTTTCGCGGCTAAAGGTTATCCTTGGTTTTTTTCTGATTAAAATCGTTCTGATTAAAAAGGTCCGCGTGTGTTCCGTAGAACGTCGGAAACGTTACTTTGATATTTTTCGATATAAGTTGTAAATAGGTTATAGTCTAGTAATTTAAGAAGTTAACCGTTATTTCCTAATAGTTAATCGTGCCGTTATTAATTTTAGATTTTTTTATTATCTGGAAAATAATTATTTAAATCCTTATAATAAGAACTAGTGCTGTATATAGGTCGTTTACTTATACAATCGTCGTTTTCGTTTTTAGGATTTTATATCGTTATTATTAAGTTATAATCTTTTATTACTTTATAATTTATTCGTTTAACTTTTTTACCGACTTCGAGGTTTATTTTAGCGTTTTGCGGTATTTTCGTTAGGTGTTAATTAAGAACCTATTATCGTATATTTTGTCGGATTTCGCCAGCTTAACGTATTATTTCCGTAAGTTTTTTCCTTGGAAAAAATTTATTTCCTTAATTGCTAAAAATATTAATTCCAGGATTTATTTTATAATGTCGTTATTATTTTTCGGAAGGTATCGTATTTACGATTTTTATAAGTATATACCGTAAAATCCTGATTATAGGTTTATTTCCTTTCGGTCGTTATTTTAAAGGTATTCGTTAAGCAATTAATATAATCGATTTTTTCGTAAATTTTTCCGGAAAATATAAATATAATTAAAAAACCGTTTAAAGTATTAATTTATATCGTATAACGGATTCGTCGTTTCGAATACGAAGTTATATTAAGTTTTATTAATTTAATAAGTTATAGAAATAATTAATTAAGATCGATATAATCCCATATATCGAAAACGTACGTTTTAACCTGGAATTCGCCTTTAAAGCGGTCCTAGTCTTTAAGTCCGTTATAAATAACGAAAGATATTAACGATACTATTATTATTGTAATTAATGAAATATATTAATAGTTACTATTAATATATAGCTTATATTATTTTAATCACAGTTAATTAGTTGATAATAACGCAAATTAAACGAATAAGACTTTTAATTATTAGATATAAGGGATATTAGTTATATATTCTATTAGGCTGAGTTGCGTATATTTCTCGTATTTATACAGCTTTTCTATAGCCTAGCAACGGATCATATATCTTCCGATCAAAAGGACCTTTTCCGTATTTAGGGTGCGTTTAGCACCCCTTGCTAGTTGACAGGTTATGTAACACGGCAACTGACGATAAGATACACCCAATTAATTGATTGGTTTCCAACGCCCTTAATCGTAACTAGTTCCCCGTTCCAAGAGCTCCCAGCCACCCCTTAATTGTCGCCGACACGGTGGCGGAGCCGAAGCCCCAATTGGTCTTAGCTCCTTTAGGCTGGCGTCACTTAAAGGAACGGTGGCCCAAGCTGGATTTAAACTAACTATTTCTTAAAATTAACCGAAATAGGGTGCCCAAGCCTGTTACAATTGAAAAAGACACCCAGGCTCGCGACTACTAAGCTATTAGGCCTTAAGTTAACATTATAAACGTTATATTTAATTTGTTAATTAATTTTAATAATTTTTTAATGTATTATTATTATTTTAACTTAATATTTTCTATTAGTAAAAAACGGATAATTCGTACGTTTAAATATTAATTCGTATTACTTAAATTTTTAACTAAAACGTTTTTAATAATCCGTTTAACGATATTTTTTAAATATTACTTATTAATGCCGAAAAGTAAAAAGGTATTTACGTATAAAATAGTACCGTTTTTTATTTTAAGATTATAATATATTACGTTATCCGAAGTTAACGGACGAAAACTTTATTTTATAAATATTCTTTTTAATTTTTCCTATTAAATAGTTCCGGTTTTCTTTAAGCCGTATAATAAATTTATTAGTTTAATAACTTTAAAGAAAATATTATATTTCCTTATTTTTAAATACTGTCGGTAATTGGTGCTTTTAGGTGCCAGCGGCTGGTGCGTCTAGGCTGTGGATGCTGCCTAGGACAATCTTTATCTAGGAACCATCCTTTGTACAGTTAAACGTATATATAAGGGCGATCGTTCCCAGACTTTTTTAATTTTTCCTAAAATAACTATACGTACTTTGTTAAATTCCTGTATTTGATTACTATAACTGCCGACATAGTAGTATTTTTAATTAATTAGTAACCGTAATATATTAAACGGAATAATTATTTGCAGGTTAAGTTAATAAAAAGGGTACGAAATTTAAAAGGGAGTTACTTAATTAATTTAAAAAAAAAATAAACGGTTAACGATAGTAAGTAAGTAATAAAAACGTATTCTAAGGCAACTTCCTATAATTAAGCAAAGTAATTTACTTAATAAAAACTTCGTTTTTATACGGGATAAAAAATATACGAATAACGATTTATTTTTTTTTCCTTTCGATTAAAAAAACCCTTAAAATAAAGAATTTTATAGTAAAAGGGAAAAATAAAAGTTTATAATAAACGTAATAGTAGGAAAAAAACTTGCTTTCGAAATTTTTACAGAAAAAGCTATATTACATTAATAATAACAGTTAAAAAACCGATATAAAACCTTTATATAAAAATAACAACTTTAATTAAAATTAAATAAGTTTTATAAGTTCTTAAGTAATAATTTAAGTAAGATTAAAAAGGACGTTAAAATACGAAAATATAAATATAAGTCGGTTAAAGATAAAATTAAAAATTTAAAGCTTTAATAAAAGAAAAAGAAACGATATAATAAAACGAATAAATAATATCGTAAAGCGATTATTAAATATATTTTAATTTAAGGGCGTATTTTAATAAAAACCGTTTTAATTAAAGGTAACGCGGAGTTCGCGAAATGTAAGTATTTATAAAAGCGCTTTATAAAACGTTTAAAAGACGAAAGGTTTATAAGAAGCTTTTATCGCCGTTAAAAGTGATATATAAAAAATTAACCCCTTAAAAAAAGGCGAAACGTAATTAAGGAGATAATTTATTAAAAAGCTTAATCTCCCGAAAAAGGAAAAAAGCGAAAAAAAAAAAGCTACGTAAAGAAAAAAATATAGTACGTAGGGACCTTAACGATTCGGATAGGTTATCTTTAGATTCGTTTAAAGATTTCTAAAAACGAAAAAGCCGTTGTAACAGTTTCTTTAATATCCCTAGTAGTTTTTTAAGTCTTAATAGCTTAAATAGCTTTAATACATTAAACGTTCGTTTAAAGAAAAAAAAGAAGAATTTTAAGAAATTTAGTAATAATGTAAAGCTGCGTTAAAAGCGCTTTAATTTCTTATTGGATAAAGAAAACTATTTAACAAGCTGGGTTAATTGGGAGTTTTAAAGTAATACTTTAATATTTGTCCTTAAAAAGATCAGTTATAAGAACGGAATAAAGTTAAAATAATTTAATTAGTTACGTTTTGCGAAAGCTATTACCAAGACATATAAAAGGGCGCCGTTAAAATTAATTATAGGTATTAAAAAAAATAAAGATATTAAGGACCTTTAAGAAAATTTACGCAGTTATAAGTAAAGCTAGGTAAAGGTCTTTTTGGAAAAACTTTAGCAAGATTATATATAATAAAGGAAACCCTATATAGTTTATTATAAAGTTTTAAAAGCTGTTACGAAAAATTAAAGGCTATAATATAAAATTCGGATTAAAGGAATAAATTATTATATTCCTTATTGTTATAAAAAATTACGTTAATAATTGGTATAAAATAATTTAATTAATGCTTAAATAAATTAGTTATTTTTTTTAATAGTTAATCGACGATTTTAATAGCGAATTTCATAACCGTATTAATAAGAAAAAAAACGGGAAGTTTTATAATGCCTAAAGAAATAAGGGAAAAGGTAATAATAATAATAGCAATTTCCGAAATAATAGGCCCGTATAAAATAAAAACGGAAAATTATTTTGCTTTAATTATAGCAAATACGGATATTTAACGAAAAATTACTTTAAGCCGTAAAAAAAGAGAAACGGTAAAGGAAAAAAAGGAAAACATAATTAACGTTAAGGTAATAATAGATAAAATAATTAGAGTAATAATTTTCGTAATGCTTATAACGGTAATAAGAATAAAAAACAATTTATTTTTAACGGTTTAAAAAATTTATACCGATTAAACGGAAAAATTTTCAACGTTTACGTTAAAAAATAATAACTGGAGGATTTTATATAATAATACGATAAGATAATTTAAAAAGCAGCTTAGAGAGTTTTAATAAGTAAATATATTAAAGCTTAAGTAATTAATCGTTTAAGGTTATAAGAAAATAAACGTTTTAAAGGAATTATTATAAAAAGCGTTATATTTTTATATATTTACTTTTTTTGCGGGAATAATTTAAATAAATTGTTTTGGGATTTAAGAGCGAACGTTAATATTACGCATAATATTAGCGATTTTGAAAAGAATATTGTAATAAATATTAAGTTTAAAGGAATTTAAATTATAACGGATAAAGGATTCGTAATTGTTATTTTTGTTAATATTATTAATTAATTTTTAAAAAGGTATAATAAAAAGAGAAACGAAATTATAATTAAATATACGTTATATATTAATAACTTTTTATTAAAAGTATTTTCCGGGAAGATATTTTATAAAAAAAAATTATTTAAATCGTAACGTTTTAATAAGCCTTAATAAGATTTAGTTATTAACGATTAATATTTTTCGGAAAGGATTTTTTTTATAGCTTTACAGGAAGCCGGAGTTTATTATTAGGGCCCCGGATTTAATAAACGATAAAAACTATTAATAGGGATACGTATTAAAGGAAATATCCGGTAAAGAAAACGGCGATAACCTAGTAGATAACTTAAAACGCGTATTTTCGAACGTTTTTAAAAACGGGAAAATTTTAATAACGGACGAAGTTATAAAAAAAAATATTTTTTAATATTGCCGCTTTTATTACCTTAATACCGAATAATTAATATGGATTATTAAAAGGTTTACGGGAATAAATTTAAACTTTAACGATGTAAAAAATATCTTTTATACGGTATATAACTCTCCTTAAAGGAGACGTAACCGTAGAACAAAATTGAACAAATGGATAGATTGTAGTGTCGGTTGCTAAGCTTTACTAAGCCCTAACCTTCTTACAGGCGTCTTACTTTAAGGTAACTTCAGACTGCCCTGTTATATAAGCCTCTATCGACAACTATTTTTAACCGAATTCTGGACGGTTTTCGCAATCCGGAGCAACCGGATAAATTATCGTTCGTAATTTTCCTTATATCGAGCTAAAAGTTAAACTTCGAAATTTTCAAACCTTTTACCGTTTATATTCAGCTTTTCCAGCAGTTTTTCCATACGGTCGATATTTTTTACCATAAGGTCGTTTAATTTTTAATTACTTTTATTTATATAAATTTAATCGTATCCGAAAATTAAAAATAAAATCCGATTTTATTAAAAAAGGTCGGTTAGATTAACGGAAATATCGATATTTTTAATTTGTTTCAAAGCTTTATTAAGTTTAAAAACTTTAAGAAAAACGTTTTCCGTAAAGATTTTACAGTTACGAAACATTAATATCTTATAGTAAAAATTGCCCGGTATGTTTTAATTATGTTAATTAATAGTAATTCGAAAAGGTGTTATAAAATCGATCGAGGTTAAAGTCGTAAAACTAGCAAAAGGTCGCAAAGTAACCATTTTATACGGACTTAAAGTTTACTGCAAAAAGTTTAACATTTTCTGAATTATTATATTTTAAAAGATTCCCTTTACCGAACTAGTTAAAGGGCATAAGGTTTATTAAGGTCGAAGCTTATCGGTATTACGCGACAGTCGGTTTCGGGATAAAGCTTTTCGTAACCGAAACGTATAATTTATTATTACCGTAAAAACTATTAAAAATTACCGTATTCGAAAATATTAGGTAAAGTATTTATCGTATTAATTATTAGTGTAATTATTCCGTATCTTTAACTTAGCCTGGATAATACGGCTTAAACCCAACAACCTTGCATACGGTATATAACGAAAAGAAAATACGGAAAATACCGTTTATAAACTTTTAAAACTAAAGAAAATATATAAAAGAAATTATTTAATGCGATATAAGGTTAATTAAACCTATTAATATTAAAAATGAAAGTTATTTTAGTTTTTTATAAATAACTTGTTACGTTATAAAAAATATTATTCGTTTAAAAGTAAAAACGAAATTTAATAAAGTTTGTACGTATATATTACGCAAATTACAAAACGTTTAAAAACGTTATTATTAAACGAAAAAAGTAAACGTAAAAAAATGTAAATTTTACGTTTTAACGGCGGCAAAAAGTTTAGTATAACGATAATTAAAAACTTTTACGTTATAAAAAATATCGAACTAGTAATTTTTAACGTATATAATTAATATTAAAACGGAATTACAAAATAAGAAATATAGTTTTTACAAAATAAAACGCGTATAACCTTTACGTAAATAAAATTTTTTATATATTTCTAGGATATCGTAATAAAGGTAATAACGTATATTATTAATAAAATAAGTCAATTTACGGTAAAGGACGTAATATTAATCGAATATTTTAAGGACGTATTTAAACCGAATAAATTATATAAATTTAATAACGGTTATTTCCGAATTTTCGGTAATAAATATATAATTTTAATTAATAAAAATTATCGGACTAAATTAAAGAAATTAATAACCCGTAAAATAAAGAAAATGCTATTAGGTTATTAAAGGATATATAATGATAAAATATAACTGCTAAAAGGCGGTAGGTTATTTATAATACCGTATATTATTATATACGAAAACCTGGAAAAATTAAATAAATTTTTTAGCTTTAAAAATATTATCCGATTATTTTTATAACCTATAAAAAACGTCTAAGATATCGTTAAAAATAAGGCGTAAAAATAAAAAATAAGGACGATAACGTCGTGTGAAAGGACGATATAAATTAAGAAATTAAATAAGTTAAACGTAAAAAAGGATGCCCGAAAAGAATTGTCCTTAAGCTATACATTTTAAAAGTTTCAAATAAAGCCCTAAAATTAATTTAAAAGCTAAAATTAGCTTTAATTTAAAAAGATAAAAACGAAAGTAACTTATATACCTTTTATTTTAACTTATTAACGTTAAGTAACGATAAAAACCGTTTTAATAGTTTTAAAAACGCCGATTAAATTATCCGAAACGTTTACAAATACGAATAAATAATTAATATATTAGATATTAATATTTATAAGCTGTTCATTGTTATAAATAACGGCCCGATTTTAAAGGAAGTTATAAAAAATTTAAAACGAAAGATATAACTTAAAATTATTTTTATAAAGATTAAAAAGAACCTTTTACGCGGAACTTTTAAATTTACGTTCTTTAATAAAGTTACTTAAAGGTACCTTATTAATATTAAATAAATATTAAGAAAAAAATATATGTTTATAAGAAAACTAAATAAATATAAGGTACGTATTTACTTAAAGGATTTATATAACAAAAAGGAATTAATTATAACGAAATAGCAATAAATACCGTAAGGGCAGTATACTAAAGGATCTTAATAACGTTAACTACTTTTTTAAAATGGTATATATTTTAGATAAATTTTATTATTACGTATTTAAACGGTAAGTTAAAGGAAGATATTTATATAAAATAGTTTCTTATATTAAAGAAGTATTTTAATACGTATTTAAAGAATAAGGAGATATATAGGTTTTCTTTAAAGAAAGTTATTATAATAAACTTATTATACGGTTTAAAATAAGCCGGAGCTGTTTAATAGGAAAAAGTAAGAAAAATATTTATAAAGTAAAATTTCCGTCTGTTAATTTCGAACGACGCGATATATTATAACCTTAAGATAGGAAACGTTATTGCTTTATATATAAATAATTTCCTGTTTTTCGGTTTTGATAAATAACGTTTTAAGGATATCGTTAAAAAGATTGTTAAAAACGTCCTAGTTAAGATTTTAAATAATGCGGATTAATACTTAAACGTACGAATTATCCGTTTTTTATTAGTAAGAAATATTAGGCTAAATTAAAAATAATATATTAAGAAATTATTAAAATTAATTAATTTAAATAAGATGAAAAAGGAATTTATATTATTTATTAAGGATTATTTAAAATATATTATAAGATATAACGGCGTAACTAATAAAAAAAACGTTTAAATATGCGAATCTGGTAGGAAAATTTAACTTTTTAAGTTATATTAATAAATTAAATATAACGTTTATAACGTTAACTTGGGTAAGGTTTATAGGCAACCTGTTACTTAAATATTAAAAATATTTTAAAAGATTACCGAAATATTTAAACGATATATTAAATATGTTTTTTCAGTATTAGAAGTTACGAAAAAATTATTTATATTATAAATATAATAACTTAAAATTATTTGGAATAATATATATAAATTAGTAAAATTTATAATAAGTTATATATTTTTTATAACCGGAACGTTTATTTTATAAATTTCGAAGTTATAAAATATTATTATTAAATATATTATAAAAATAAAGTACGTAAAAACAGAAATAACAATTATGGAAATAATTAAAATTAAAAGTTTTTTAATAAAATTAAAGCTTATATTTAAAAATCCTATTTTTATTTTAAACAATAATATAAATACGTTTAAATAAGTAAAAAAGATATAAATAATACGAAAAAAATATTATATTCGAATCGAATATTATTACGTATATTAAGAAGTTGGAAAAAAAAATATTAGTTTTTAATACGTAAAAAACAAAGATAATTTTGCCGATAAATTTATAAAACTATTTAATAAGGTAAACTTTAAACGGTTTATAACTAATTTAAAATTTAAAAAAATATAAGAAAAGTTAAAAAATATTTAAGATTTAATTAAAATAACTGACAAAAAAATAGTTTTGTTAAATTCCCTTTATACGGGAAAAAAGGCGTTTTCTTATTAAAATTTATTTCTTATTATTAAAAACGATAATTACGGTAATTTTTTTATAATTACCCGAAAATATCCGTTTACTTATTAATTTTAAGGCTTTAATTTTTTTTAAATTTATTTATTTATATATAACTATAACTTTTTACGTTAATTTTTACCAAAAAGTATTAATATTTCATATATGGTTTATAATTAATTAATGTTTTTTATTAACCGGAAAAAAACTTTTACATAATAACTTTTTATAAAAGGGAATTTAAAAAACAATAATTTTAATTATTTATTAATATTACCGTTAAAAAATAAAACCGATTTTTAAAGTTATAAAACTTTTAACGTAATAAGTTAATATATATAAAACGTTTTCTTATATTAACGTTTAACCTAATCCGAAATGTTTCGGAAAAAGTAAGCCCCGTATTCCGGGACGGTTATTAAAATACGGTAAAGTAAAAAGGCCGGTTTTTTAGTATAACGGTTAATTACGTAACCTTATTTTAAATAAAAATAACGGCAATAAAAGTTTAAATCTTGTATAAATTAAAAATTTTAATAACTTTTTAATAAATTTTGTTAAAATTTTAAATCTAATTTTGGAAATTACGTAAATACGGTTACTTAACGTAAAAAGGCGTATTAGCAATTAATGCTTTTAGGTACTTACGGCTGGTACGTCTAGGCTGTAGATGCTGCTTAGGATAGCCTTTATCCAGGAATTATTTTTTGTACAGCCAAACGTATATATAAAGGCGATCGCCCTTAGACTTTTTTAGTTTTTCCTAGAATAACTATGCGTACTTTGCTAGATTCCTACATTTGATTACTATAACTGCCGACAAATACGTATTAAAATATTTCTTTAATATTGGAAATTATTTAATATAAATACTTTCTTTTAAATTACCGTTTAAGTACGTAATAATAAAGTTTATCTGGAATATATATTACCTTAAAAAGGTAAATAACCCTATTAAAAAGTTTTAATATATTATTTTTATAGGATTTATTATTGTTTTATTATTATTAATTCTTTTTTATTATATTAATCTTTTTCATTATATTAACCTTTTTGCGTAAATACGTTCCTTATATTTATATAGCTTTTTTATAAACGTATATTTTATTTTAAAAACTTATTTAGTATTTATACTGTATATTTAAATAATTTTACTAAAAAAACTTAAATTTAAAAATTCTATATAAAAGGTTTTCCTTAATATTTATAAAATAACCTTAAGTTATAAATTTAGTTTTATGCTTTTTATAATTCTTTTAAAAAATAAACCGTTATCTATAGTAGTAAATAATTTATAACTAATAATATATAATATATTAATTATTTATGTATATTTCTAAACGTTCTAAATAACTTAATCGGGGTTATTAAAATATTAAAAAGGTTTTTATCGTTATTTAATGTTAATAAGTTAAAATAAGAAATATATAAAGGATTTTTACTTTCGCCTTTTAAATTAAGGTTAGCTTTAATTTTTAAATTATCTTTAAGCTTTTATCTAGGATTTTTAAAATATATAGCTTAAAAATAATATTTTTAGGCGTTTTTTTTTCTTAACTTATTTAATTTCTTAATCCGTATCTTCTTTTAAAATAACGTTATTATTTTTATTCTTTACTCTTAGGCCTTACTTTAACGGTGTTTTAAACGTTTTTATATAAACTGTAAAAGTAATCGGATAATATTTTTAAAGTTAAGAGATTTATTTAATATTTTTTTAAGTTTTAGTAAATAATAACGTATAATAATATAAGGAATTTACCGCTGTTTAACAGCTATATTTTGTAATTATATATTTTTTAATAATTTAATAATATTTTATATGTGATTAATTTTTATTTATTTTCAATCCGATGATTTTTATTAATTAAAACTATATACCTATTACTAAAAATTCGGAAATAATGTTATTAGGTTTATATAATTTATTCGGTTCGAATATATTTTTAAAAGTATTTAATTAGTATTATATTTTTTTACCCCTAAACTGGTTTCTTTTATTAACAATATATGTTATTATTTTTAATACGAAATACTAAAAATATAAAAAAAAAATATATTTTTCGTATTATAATTTCCTTTTAATATTAATTCTATACGTTAAAAATTATAAGTTCGATATTTTCCGTTATATAAAAGTTTTTAATTATCGTTAAAAGGTAAAATCTGTACTTTTTTACGTTTACTTTTTTGGTTTAATAATAACGTTTTTAAATGTTTTATAATTTACGTAATATACGCGTATAAATTTTAAAAACCCTTATTTTTATTTTTAAACGAATAATCCTTTTTATAACGTAATAAATTATTTATAATAAAATTAAAATAATTTTTATTTTTGATATTAATAGATTTAATTAACTTTATATTATACTAAATAATTTTTTTATATATTTCCTTTACTTTTAACACTTTATAAATAATCTTTTCCGTATTTCTTTTTTTATATGCCGTATAAAAAAATTTTATATCGTTAAGGTTTAGATTTATTCCCTTAAACCTTTTAATAATTTGTATTAATTATTCGGTATTAGAGAAAAACTTTTAAATATTTCCTTTATTATTAAACCTTTTCCGTTTTTAAAAATATTTAAAAGTACACGTTTTAAATTATCTACTAGGTTATTGCCGTTTTTCTTACCGGATACCTTCTTTAATACGAATCCTTATTACTAATTTTTAATATTTATTAAATCCGGGGCCTTAATAATAAATTTCAGTTTCTCGTAAAGTTATAAAAACATCCTCTCCGAAAAACGTTAATTATTAATAACTAAATTTTATCAGAATTTATTAAAACGTTATAATTTAAGTAACGTTTTTATTTATAAAATATCTTCTCGAAAATATCTGTAATAAAAAATTCTTAATATATAACGTATGTTTAATTATAATTTCATTTTTTCTTTATTAACCTGTTTTAAAATTATTTAATAGCATTAACAAAAATAATAATTATAAGTTCTTTACTTATTATTATATTTTTCTTAAAATTACTAATATTATCTATAATATTAACGTTTGTTCTTAAATTTTAAAGTAATTTATTTTAATTATTGCTGTAAAAAAAGAAACTTTATTAAAATATAACGTTTTTTATAACGGTTTTTATAAAACGCTCGCTTACTTTAAGTTTAAAACAATTACTCGCTTAAGCTTTAAAACGTTTAATTACTAAAGCTTTCCGAAATTTAAAACGTTTAACCGCTAATACTTTTTAAATTTCCTTTTAAATCATTTTATCGTATTACTATATAAAGTCCTTAAGCCATTATATTTTAACGTAAATATTAAAAAATTTTCCCTTTAACCGGTATAAGTTCTTTAAATTATTAAGAATAAATTATTTTTCGTTTTTATTACCGTTATAAACGTTACGAAAATTATAATTTTAATTATTTTATATAAGGCAAAGTGCTATTAAGATATTTAACTAGCTATATATAGAAAATTTATTTATTTATTAAGTATGTATATAAAGGATTATATAACGTAACCGGAAAGCATTTCCGAAAAAACCGTACCCCTTAATAAGCCGGATAAAAAAACGTAATACCGGTTATATAACATGGTAACTAACGATAAGATATACGATTTAATTAGTTTCTAAAGCCTTTAATTACTTGATCTAACGGTCGCCGACACGGTGGCAGAGCCGAAGCTCTAATTGGTCAGCTCCTTTAAGCTGGCGCCACCTAAAGGAACGGTAGCCTAAGCTGGATTTAAACCAGCTGTTTCTTAAGACTAACCGAAACATGGTGCTTAAGTCTGTTGCAATTAAAAGAGATACCCAGGTTCGCGACTACTAAGCTATTAGGCCTTTAATTATTTTATATATTATTATCGTAATATTAACTACGTTTTTCTTTTTTTCCTTTATTATTTCTTTTTTTTTATAACTTAAGGTAATTCTTTATTAAATACCCGTATTTATTATAATTAAAGTAAAATAGCTTTTCGATTTTATTTTATACGGGTTTATTATTTCGGAAATTATTATTATTATATCCTTTTCCTTTATTTTTATAAGTATTATAAATCTTCTCGTTTTTCTTTTATTAATACGGGTATAAATTTTGCTATTAAAATTATTAATTAGTTATTAAAAAACTAGTTTATTTAAATACGGATTAAATCGTTTTATAATAAATATTAACGTAATCCTCTATAATAATAAGAAATATAATAATCTATTTTTTAATCCGAATGTTATATTATCGCTTTTAACTTTTCGTAGTAATTTTTAAATTTTTATAATAAATTTTATAGGATTTCCTTTATTATATATAATTTTACTAAGTTTTTTTTAAAAGAACCTCTACCTAGCCTTATATATAACTACGTAAATTTCTTAAAAGTTCTTAATATTTTCGTTTCCTTTAATATTTATAAATAACTTTAAAATCGCCCTTATTTACTATTTAATAATAACCTTTACGAAACGTAATTAATTAAATTATTTTAGCTTTATTTCGTATTATAACTAATCTTTTTTAAAGTAAAATTTAAAGGGTTATTTTAAAATTTCTAATTAACTTAATTTACTAAATAATTTTTTTTATTTAATAAAAAATTAAAACTCTTTTAATATAACTTTATATTTTTATTTTTTTAAGTAAACGCTTAATTTATTAAAGCTATTTAAGTTGTTAAATTTTAAAAAGCTACTAGGAATATTAAAGGAACTATTATGACAGCTTTTTTATCTTCGGGAACTTTTAAACGAATTTAAAGATAACTTATTTAAATCGCCGGGGTCTCTACGTATTAAATTTTTTTTTTTTTTTACCTAGCTTTTTTTTCGTTTTTTTTTTCTTTTTCGAGAGATTAAGTTTTTTAATAAATTACCTCCTTAATTTCACTTCGCCTTTTTTTAAGGGATTAATTTTTTTTTACGTCGTTTTCGATAGCGATAAAAGCTTTTTACGAACTTTCCGTATTTTAAGCGTTTTATAAAGCGTTTTTATAAATGCCTATATTTTACATGTTTCGTATTATTTTTAATTAAAGCGGTTACTATTAAAATACGTTTCTGAATTAACGCATATTTAATAATCGTTTTAAGATATTATTTATTCGTTTTATTCTATTATCGTTTTTTCTTTTATTAATGTTTTAAACTTTTAATTTTATCTTCGATCGATTTATATTTATAATTTTATATTTTAATATTTTTTTTAAATTTTATTTAAATTAATATTTAAAGACCTATAAAATTTGTTTAATTTTAGTAAACGTTATTATTTTTATATAAGAGTTTTATATCGGTTTTTTAGTTATCGTTATTAAAATAATAATGCTTTTTTCGAAAAAGTTTCGATAGTAAGTTCTTTTTCTACCGTTATATTTATTACAGGCTTTTGTTTTTTCCCTTTACTATAAGATTCTTCGTTTTAAAAAGCTTTCCAATTATAAAGAAAAGGGAATAGGTCGTTATTTATATACTTTTTATTTCGTATAAAGACGAAACCCTTATTAAAATAAGCTGTTTTACTCGGTTATAAAAAGCTGCCTTAAAATACGTTCTTATTTACTTATTATTATTAACCGCTTACTTTTTTTAAATTAATTAAACAATTCCTTTTTAAGTCTTATACTCCTTTTATTAACCTAACTTATAAATAATTATTTTATTTAACGTATTACGGTTATTAATTAACTAAAAATTATTATTATATTAATAGTTATAATAATTAAATACGGAAATTTAATAAATAACGTATAGTCGTTTTAAAAAAACTGAAAAAGTTTACAAGTAATCGCCTTTATATATACGTTTAGCTATATAAAAAATAGTTCCTAGATAAAGGCTGTTTTAAACAGCAGCTGCAGCCTAGATATACTAGCTGCGTATACTTGAAATTAGTAATTATCGATATAAACTATATTATTATTCTTTTAAATTCTAATTTAATTTAATTTAATATCTAAACCGTTTAATAATATTAAAAACCTATTAGTTTTACTATATATCGTAACGTAATAACTACGGAATATATTTATTATATATTTAATAAATTAGGAATTTTTTTAATACTTAAGGCGTAAAAGCTTAGTAATTGCGAGCTTCGGTATCTCTTTTAATAGCGACAGGCTTAAGCATCTTATTACGATTAATCGCAAAAGATAACTAGTTCGAATCCAGCTTAAAGTACCGTTTTTTTAAGTAGCGCGAGCTTGAAAAAGTTAAACCAACTTAGAATTTTGGCTCTACTACTATTACGGCGATAATTAGATAGCTAGGGGCTTTAAAACTAGTTGCGATTAAGGGCTTTAAAAAATAATTAATTAAAAATTCGTATACGTAGTGAATTATTTAGTACCGTATTCGAAACTCGCATTCCGTTTTTTATCCAGCCTTATTAAAAAGGAACGGTTTGTAAAACATAGTTTTTAGTCGTATTATATAATCCTTTATATACTTACTCGTAGGCAATTGTGTTATATTCTTAAGGCTGTGGTTCTGTCCTGGGTTACTCATTTCCAACTAGGGGGAAGAGCAGCTAGATATAGCCTTCAGCTTCTTTGTCCTTGTAATCCTAAGGCCACAAATTAAAACCCTTTTAATCTCTTTAAGCTCTAACAATAAATCACCATATCTGCCGACATTACTTAATAAAATAAATTAGCTTTATATATATATATATAACTAAATACTCGAATAGGATTAATCTTATATTTAATATTTACCTTTTTAATTAAGGTTAATTTTATAAATTTTATTATTTTATCGGTTTTATAAGGTAGATTCAAAAACGTTATATATTATATAACATAGTATATAATAAAGTTTTAAGTTTTTTTATTTTAATTAAATCGTTACGTTTATTTTGTCTTTTTTTATTAACTTTTATATATTTTTAACATTAAAATATAAACGATTAAAGTTACTAACTTAATATAGCGAAAAATATAAGCGATTCTTTTATTTTTAACGTTAAATTAAGTTAGTAAAAAGTTTATTTTTTTAGGTAAAATTTCATTACCAAAATCTATTAAAAATATTATATTTACTTATTATAATTGTTTTTTAAGAATTTAATATAAAAAGTTTATTAAATACCATTTTATTAGTTTACTAATTAATTTTAAAGTTGTATATTTTTATTAGAATATTCGTTTTTACCGTATAACTTATATCCCGTTATTAAATTTTTAATTATTAATATAATCGAGTTTTTAAACGTAGTAATATAATACGTTTTTTAAACGGTTTTAAATATAAATAACGAAACTTTAATAATTTTAATATATATTTAAATAGGAAAAAAACAGAATTATAATTAATAAATATACTTAAAATTTAAAATAAATAAAGTAGTAAAAGAGATAACTATAAATATATATATATATATCGAAATTAATCTTTACTTTATAATATTTATAACTATAAATTTAATTAATTACTTTAAATATTAATTTATTTAAATTATTTAAAATGTTATTTAATACTTATAAGATTTTAATATAAAATATATTATTATAAAATTCTATTTATATACCTTTAAGTGGCCTAATGGCTTAGTGGTTGCGAGCCTGGGTATCTCTTTTAATTGCGACAGGCTTAGGTACCTTATTTCGGTTAATTTTAAAAGATAGCTGGTTTAAATCCAGTTTAGGCCACCGTTCCTCTAGGTGACGCCAGTTTAAAAGGAGCTAAACCAATTGGAACTTCGGCTCCGCTACCGTGTCGGCAACAATTAAGGGGTAGCTAGGGTTTAGAACCAGTTAGGTCTAGAACCAGTTACGATTAAGGGCGCTGGGAACCAATTAATTAATCGGGTGTATCTTATCGTCAGTTACTGTATATTACATAACCCGCATTACGTTTTTCCGGCCCTTGGCCAAGAAGGGACGGTTTTTAAGGGGTGCTCCCCGGTTGCGTTTATACAGAACTATTTATGTACATATATATAATAAACGGATCAGCTTGTATATATATAGCTAGATATTATAATAGCACTTTACCTTATAATATACCTTTAAGTTTTAAGATTCTTTTTAAAAAACTATTAACGAAAAAGATGTTAAAATTTACGGTATTATAATTTATTATAATTTACTAATTATAGCTTTTAAAAAAACGAAACTTTATATTCGTAAAATTATATAAATGTAATAAAATAAAATTTAAGTAAAAAGAATTAAGGCTTAAATATAAAATAAAATATAAGTTATAAAAAAGAGATCTATATATAATATATATTATAAGTAATACTATAATAACGTTATCGAGTATAAAAATAATAATAAAGTTAATTCGTTTTTTATTATTATATTTAACTATTAATATGTAATAAATTAAATAGATAATTACGATAGAAAGTTATATTATTTATAAGTTCAAAATTAAATTATACGTTAAATATAATCAGAGTAAATAAGAAGTATATAGTAAATTTCATATTGAATTCTTAAAATAATTATATATATTTCGAGATTTTATTTTCTATATTTATATAACTAAGAAGATATTAATATAAGATAATTAAAATATTTTTATAATATATATTTAATAGTTCTTCGATTATATTAATTTCGTTTCCCGGTTAAAGATATATAATAACTTTACATATATTACGAAACGTTAATAACTGGATTAAAAATCTATTTTTATTAATTACTGTTATATTATTTAATCATTTTTTTAAAAAACCTTTATTATATTTTACTTATATTTCTTATCGCTAGGGAATTAATATAAAATCATATAAGTTTATTAAGTTTAAGCCGTATTATCTAGGCTAAATTAAAAATACGAAGTAATTATGCTAATAATTAATACGATAAATACTTTATTTTATATTTTCGAATACGATAATTATTAATAATTTTTACAGTTATAATAAATTATACGTTTTAATTACGAAAAGCTTTATTTCGAAGCCGATTATTAGGTTCTCGTAAGGACGCAATTTTTCTATTAATATCGGTTAAAAGATTTATTTGCGTAATACTAATAAGTTTCGACCTTAATAAACTTTATACCCTTTAACTTTTCGATTTTATAGGCCTTATATAAAGTGCTGTATAGATAATAACTTAGAAGATGTTAAGCTTTTCGCGGTAAACTTTAAGTTCGTATAAAATAGCTGCTTTATAATCTTTTACTAGTTTTACGATTAAAAGTATTAAATGTTAACTAGGAAAAAAGGTTAAAAACCTTAAACCAGTTACCTTTTACCTTAATCGATCTTACGATACCTTTTCGAATCTTTATTAATTAAAATAACTAAAATATACCGGCTAATTCTTATTATAAGATATCCGTATTCCATAACTATAAAGTTTTTACAGAGAATTTTTCCCAAAAATCCTTGAATTTTATAAAGCTTTAAAACAAATAATAAATATCGATACCTCCCTGGATTTAACGGATTTTTTTTAAATCGGATTTTATTTTTAATTCTTAAATATAATTTAATTTATAAAAATAAAAGTAATTAAAAATTAAACGACCTAATAAGGGAAAATATCGACCGTATAGAAAATTTATTAAAAAAACTAGAAATAAATGGTAAAAGGTTTAAAAAATTCGAAATTTAACTTTTAGTTCGATATAAGCTAGAAAATTATAAAAGATAGTTTATCCGGCTGTTTCGGATTACGAAAAGCGTTTAAAATTCCGTTAAGAATCGTCGTCGATAGAAGCTTGTAAAATTAAGCAGTTTGTAAAAAGGTTGGGTTTCGGTAAAGCTTAATAATCGAAATAACATAATCTATTAATTTAATTAATTTAGTTATACGATTACGTTTACTTTAAAAAGATTAATATGAAATTATACTTCTTTATTAACTATTTACTTTTAAATTTTTAATAATTTTATAATTAATCTTTACGTAATTTATTATTTTATAGTAATAAAATATAACGTAATAAATTAAAATAAATTCTTTAATTTTTAATTAATAAACAGTTTTATAATTTTCTTTTAAATATACGTCTTATTTTCGAGCTTTTATATATATTATATTTTCTATTTTATTAATTAAATAAGTTTCTATTAATTATTTTTATCTTTATAAATTTTAATTACTTATTATTATTTTAATATAAAAGTATTTATTTTTTTAATAATAATTAATTTTTTTATTAAAAATGTAAAATATTAATTTTTGTTTATAAATATAAACCGAATAGATTTAATATATATATAATAACTGTTAGATATTTAACCTATTTTTTAGCTTTATTAAGCTACGAACTATTATTAAGTCGTATTAGCGGCTGTTATTAAACGGTCTTGTATTAAAATTTATATAGGGTCCTGTTCTAGCTTAGTTTTCTTAGCTATAAGGGGCTGTATTCTTTATAATTACTCCCCTTTTTAAAGGTTTTAGTTCTTAAAGCTATTAAGTTACACCTTCCGTACGACTGGGTTTTTATATAGAATTTTTTATCTAATAGTAGCTACCCGTACCTAGTTAAGTTTTATTTAGCTAAGGCTAAGAAAAGGGAGCCCTATTATAGTTAAAAGTAGCGCTAATACGTAAATTATAAAAGGTTTAGGGCGCGATTTTTACAACCTCCGACCGTTTCCATTTTAGTTTTATCGTCTTGTTTTCTAACGGTATAACTCTTTTTATATACGTTATTTTGCGCGACTTTAAAATTATTTATTCGGGTTTTTTTTAGCTATTTATTCGGCTTTCTAGCCCTTTAGATATTCTGGTACGTATATATTATTAGTACGACTTAATATGTAGCAGGGTAATTAATTCTATAATACCCCCAGAACAGGTAATTAGTCTGTTTTAAAAGGTGCGCCCTCCGAGAGAATTAAACCTTTAACCCGTCGGGCGTCGAGTAAGTCGCTGATATAATTGTTAAATATTTAGACCAATTGTTAGTTCTACTAAGCTACGAACCTTTTTCAAGTCGTATCAGCGATTGTTATTAAACGGTCTCGTATTAGGATTTATATAAGGTCCTGTCCTAGCCTAGTTTTCTTAGCTATAAAGAGATGTATTCTTTATAATAACTACTCTTATAAATATAATGAAAATTATTATTTAAAAGAATTATAATTAAATTAAAATAGAAAAAGTCATAGTTTATATATATTAATTTAAAATTACCGGTTATTATTAAAATTTAATACGTATTATAACAGGCGATAATAACGGTTTTATTAATAATATAACGGATTATATAAATAATTCCTTTATATAAATAAATTAATTAAGTTTTTTTTACTTTTTAACTATTTAATTTAAATAAGATCTTTTTTAATATTAATATTATTAAAGCATTTATAATAAAATTTAATATAATCCAAATTATTTAAATTAAAAAATAAGATTAAAACTTTAATTATAAAGAGCTTCGTTATTAAAACGATATTAAAATAAGTAGGTTTAAATAAATATTATATTTAATTTATAAAATTTAACGTTTCTCGAAAATAATAAATTATAGTATTCGTTTTTAATATAACGTCCTAGATAAGCTTACGGGATGGACAAGTTCACGGGATGGTTTTTAGCATTTCGCGATAACAAACTTAATTTAATTAACTATAACATATTAAATCAATTTAAATTAATCGGATTTTTTATTGCTAAACGTTTTTATAACTTCCTTATAAGTACGTACATTATGTCCGGGCTTTCCGTAAATACCATATTTCCGTTTCTTCGTTTAAACCTTTTTGCGACGATTACTTTCAGCCTTTCCTAACTGCAATTACTTATTATTACCTTTTTTCTTAGTTATAAAAGCCTTTGTTTCCCTTATAATAAATGTTCCTTTTTTTTTGGAAACGTACGTTTTTAGTTTTATAACGTTTATTTAAAATATAGTTCGTTTTGCGTAATTGGGTAATTTCTTTTCGAAAAAAAGCAATTTCGTATAAAAGTAATAAATTACTTTTTGTTAAAAGATTTATCAATTTAACGATTTTTATCGGCAAGTTACCCTGATAATTTCTAATTTTTTTTTCCAAATAACGTTTTTATTTTATTATTTCCTTAATATTTTTAAAGGTTTTTGTAAACGGGGAACGAATAAAACCGGTAAAGGTTAACGGGGAGACGGTTGGCGTAAGTATAATTAAAGGAATTTCGAATTCGGAAAAAACGTTATTAAAATCGAATAAAACGAAACCAGTTTTTGCGAATCCGGATTTAATATTATCGGTTGTTATGGCAGTTTTAAATACGTTACGAAAATTAGTAATAAAATTTTTTTTAATAATGTAAATAACGTAACGTTATATAAAATTTTCGATATATAATAAATAAGTACGTTTTAATATAAAAAAATAAAATATGTTGAAAAATTAAAACCGATAGGAAAAATAGGTAGATATATAAAGTATAATAATGTTATTAATTTTATAATAATTTTCGAATTCGATCGAATAATAATTTTTGTAATTGTTAAGGATAAAGAAACGTTTCGAATTTTTAATATACGTTTAAATATATTTGTCGAAATATTTAATTTATTTTAAATTTAATTTATTTATCGTTTAGCCGTTTTTATTTATAGTAATTTTTTAGTCGGGTAAAAGTAGGTTATCGGCAAACTAATAAAGAAAGTGGTTTTTCCCGGTAAGGATAATAAATAAGGGTAAGGTTTAATTTTAAAAGTTAATAATTTATATTATTATAAATTATTTCCGATTTTTTTATTAGGTTTATTTAAGTTTTTTATGTTTTTTAATATTAGTAATAATTATACCGGTTATTATAAAAAATTTTATTAAGAATTTTATTTTGTTAAAATTATAAATATTTTTTTTGTAATACCGTATTTTACGATTGTAATTTAAATAAATTTAAATTATTTACGAAATATTTTTGGATTTTTATATAGAATTTTTTGATAATTTATTTTTCGATTAAAACGCGTTTTAAATTTTTGTTATTTTTTAATAAAATTAAATATTTATTTAATTTTAATATATTCCATAATACGTTACGTAAATAATAAATTTATTATATTTTTAATATATTAATACCGGATAAAAAACGTTTATGTATTTAGGTTAAGGATTTAATTAATAATTAATTATTTTTCGGTTAGCGTTAATTTTTGCGAATTAAAAATAATATTAGTTCTGGAAGATTTATTAATATATTATGCGTATAAAGTAGAATGGGCGATTTTATAAATAAAATTAAGTATTGTATAATTAAATATCGGGTTTCGTTTTTTAATCTAAACGGTTAAGTTTATTTTTGCTTTTTTTGTAAGCCGTTTTATGTTATTGGTATTAAAAAATGGTTAATTAAAGTTAGGTAATTAAAATATGTTAAAAATTATTTTGTAAGCTTATTTATCCTATAAGCTTATCCGGTACGTTATATATATTTAAAGTTTTCTATTAAGATTTAATATAGAAATTATATAATATATTTATTATTTACTTAATACGTTAAGATATAAATCGGAATTAAATAACTGTTTAATTATATTATTCGTTAAATTATATTTAAAATATTAATAAAATAAAGTTTCTAGTATAAATTAATATTATTATATTTAATCATTTATATTTTTAAAGATTAATAAGATTTTATATAATGTTTATAAAAATTCGAAAGGTTTATATTAATATAAATTATTAATATTTAAAAATAATTTAAATTATCTTTTCTTTTATATCTTTTTATTTTAAAGAAAATATATTTCTTCTATTAATTTATAATTTACGTTTATATATATAAACTAATTATTAAAACTAAAATTAAATAAATACTAAATTGGTTAATTTTAAATTAAATTATATAATTCGATAAGTATAATAAAATACGTATTACTAATTAAATAGGTATATTTAAATTTTAAAATTACGGAAATCATTATTTATTTAAAGTTAAACTATATTATTTACATTATTTCTTTTAAAGATAACGTAAACGTTTAACTTAATTAAATAAAGTAAAAATTATATTATCTCGGTTATTAGGCTTTATTATAACGTTAACCATTTTATAAACTATATAATTCCGCTTTTATCGATAACTATTTTTAATAAAATTATAAACGTTTTTCGTAATTCGAAACAGCCGAATAAATTATCGTTCGTAATTTTTCTTATATTAGTTTAAAAGTTTAACTTTAACGTTTTTAAACTAGTTAGTATTATTTTTCAGTTTTACTAATAATGTCTTTATAAACTTAGTATTTCTTTTAATATTAATTTATATAAATGTCGACTATTTTTACCGTTATAAATTAAATCGTATCCGAAATCTAACGTAAAATTTAATATTTTTATATAAGGTTATTAATATCGATAAAAATATTAATAAATTTTACTTGCTCGATTATTTTATTTAAATCGAATAAATGTAAATAAAATTATATTCGTTAAAATTCTAGAAATATAGAATATTAAAACTTTATATTAGACTATAACGGGTTTATTTTAGTTATTATAATTAATAAGAGTTCGAAACGCCTTAAAATTAACCGAGGTTAAAGAAAATAACTAGTTTAAAGTTCTTAATTCTTTTTTCCTAGCTAATATATGACACATTAATCGTAAGACTAGTAAAGGGTCGCTAGGTAGCTATCTTATATAAACTTAAGTTTTAACGCGAAAAGCTTAATATTTACTAAGTTATTATTTATTTTTTTAAAAGATTCCTCTTATCGAACTGTAAAATTAAAAGGTATAAGGTTTATTAAGGTCGAAGTTTAACGAAATTACGTATTAATCGGTTTTAAAATAAAGGTTTTCGATACCGAAATATATAATTTATCATAATCGTAATAACTAATAATCGTTATCGTATTCGAAAATACTAGGTATAATATTAATCCTATTAATTATTAATATAATAATTTCGTATTTTAAATATAACCTATATATTACGGCATAAATGTAGTTCACCTTATATTATTTAAACTATATTAAAATTATAAATAATTTTAATGTAACAATAAATACGCTAAAGATTATATTTAATATTTTTTAATATAATCATAAGTGTTAAACTTTACTTTTAAAATATATTATATATCTTTAGTTTATAAAACCCTATTACTAAATTAATTATTAAACCTTTTTAAATACGTAACTTCTTCGTTATTATCGACGTAGGAAATTTATTTATATAATGCCGATAAATTTCGATTTTAATAATTTATTAAAGAAGATTTTAAAAGGTAATAAAATAAAAAATAAATATTTTTCTATAATAAATCTTAAGTAGGTATAATTTAACTTTATAATCTTTTATTAATTTTATACCTTTTAAACTTTAATCGATTTTACGACTTTTTAAGCTTTTATTAATTAAAATAATTAAAATATACCTATAAAATCCGAGTATAAAAACTTAATACTTTATATTTTCGGAATTCTAATTGAAATAGCTTTATTTATACTATTTACTTTATATAAAATAATCCGGTAAATTAATACCTTTACTCTTTTTCGTAATGTAAATGTTTTTTCCTAAGAAAATAGTGTTTTAATTTTAATTATTAAGTATAATATATTGTTTATTAGTAAAAATAATCCATGTTTTAAGTAAATCTATAATAGAAAGTATTTTATTTACAAAGGAATTAGGAGTAAAATTAAAAAGGAATAATAATATAAGGTCGTTAGGTTTAAGCCGTATTATCCAGGCTAAGCTAAAGATACGAAGTATTTATATTAATAATTAATACGATACATATTTTACCTAATATTTTCGAATACGACAATTATTAATAGTTTTTACGGTAATAATAAATTATACGCCTTAATTACGAAAAGTTTTATTCCGAAACCGATTATTAAGTTCTTATAAGTACGTAATTTTTTAATTAATGTTGGCTAAAAGGTTTACTTACGTAATATCGACAAACTTCGACCTTGATAAACCTTATGTTTTTTGGCTAGTTTAGCAAAGGGAATCTCTTAGAATATAAATAATAACTTAAAAGATATTAAGCTTTTTGCGGTAAACCTTAAGTTCGTATAAGATAGCTACTTTACAACCTTTTACCAGTTTTACGATTAAAAATGTTAAATATTAGTTAGGAAAAAGGGCTAAGAACTTTAAATTAATTATCTTTAACCTCGATCGATTTTATAACTTTTCGAATTTTTATTAATTAAAACAGTTAAAACATACCAGGTAATTCCTATTATAAAATACCGGTATTTCGTAATTATAAAGTTTTTATAAAAACCGTTTTTTTTAACCTTTTAAACTTAATAAAACTTTAAAACGAATTAAAAATATCGATATTTATATCGATTTAACTAATTCTTTTAAAAAATCGAATTTTACATTTAATTTTCGAATACGATTTAATTTATATAAGTAAAAGTAATTAAAAATTAGATAATCTTATAATAAAAAATATTAACCGTATAAAGAAACTGCTAAAAAAGCTAAATATAAATAATAAAAAATTTAAGTATTTCGAAATTTAACTTTTAGTTTATTATAAAAAAATTACGAACGATAATTTATCCGGCTATTCCAGATTACGAAAACCGTCTAGAATTTAGTTAAAAATGATTATCGATAAGAGCATAATAAGGCAATCTATAAAAAGGTTAGGGCTTAGTAAAGCTTAGTAACCGATAATATAATTTATTTATTTATTTAATTTAATTCCACGGTTACGTCTCCTTGAGGGAGAAAAGGAATAATAATAAATTTCAAACTTTTAAAATTTTATAAATTAAAAAAACTTTATAATTTAGTTAAAAACGTTATTAATAAAAATAAAACTTAATAATTAAATTAGGATAATTTGTTAAATTCCGTAGATAAGGTATATAATTTTAATATATTCTTAAATAAATATGTATTATATTTGAAGCTTTTTTAACATAAAAATAATGATATATTATAATTCTTTTAATCTTTATTTCGAAATTTCTTAATACGTAATATTAATAAATATTATATTATTTAATTATATTAATATAAAATAATTACGTATTAATAGTTTAATAGTTAGCAGCCTTAGTATTTCTTTTACTCGTTATTAACTTAAGCACCTTACTTTACTTAATCGTAAAAAATACTTAGTAAAACTCCAGCTTAAAACGCCGTTTTATTAAGTAACGCCAAGTTAGAAAAGTTAAATTAATTTAAAGTTTCGCCAACGCTTTTATATCTTTAATAACTGGAATAACTTATAACTTTAAAAACTAATTAATACTTAATCGTATACGTAATTATTTATTTATTACCGTATATTAATACTCGTATTACTTTTTATCAGTTTTTAGTAAAAAAACGATTTTTAAAATCTACTTTATAATTACATTTATATAGAACTATTTATTTATATTTTTCTGAAAAATAAATTAATAACTATATATAGCTTAATACTTAAATAATATTATCTTTATATATTATATAATATGTTTATAATTTTTTATATATTATATAAATAAAAATTTAAACTTATTTATTCTTTTATAGTTTTACTTATTTTTTCGACTTTTTAAATTTTAATTATTTAATATAACGTACTATATATATCAAGTTGCTTATATAAGTAAGTCCCTTGTTTTTTAGCACTTTATAATAACGAAGTTAAATAAAATAATTATAACGTAATAAATTAATTTAAATTAATTAATTTTCTTATAACTAAATATTTTATAATTTTATAATAAATATATTATTTTCGTTTCTTCGTTTAAATATGTTTATAACGACTATCTTTAATCTTAATTAATTTTAATTTTTTATTATTTTCTTTTTTAAGTATAAAAGCCTGTACCTTTCTTATAATTAACAGTCCCCCTTTTTAAAAACGTATATTTTTCATTCTTCGGAGTATATTTAATACGTAATTCGTTTTACAAAAATAACCGTGTTTTTTAAAAATAAAAAGTTTATTAAAAATATACCCGATTTAATTATATTTGTCGACTACCTACGCTAGTATTTTTTTAATTTTTTTTTATATAAAACGTTTTTATTAAATTACTTTAATAATATTTTTTAAAGTTTTCGTAAATTCAGAAATAAATAAATTAATAAAATTAAATTAATAAATAATCGGTATAAGTATAATTAAATTTTTAATTCGAAAAAACCCTAATTAAAATTAAGTAAAATAAATTCGATTTTTACGAATTCGGATTTAATATTATCGGTTATTATAGTAGTTTTTAACGCGTTATAAAATCCGGCGATAAATTCTTTTTTAATAAAATAAATAACGTAACCTTTTATAAAACTTTTAATATGTAAGGAATTAATACGTTTTAATAAGAACGGATAAAATATATTAAAAAATAAAAGCCGATAAAAGGAATAGGTAAATATATAAAATATAATAATATTATTGATTTTATAATAGTTTTCGTAACTATCGAAAATAAAAAACCGTTTAAATCGTTAATACGCGTTATAATATATTTATCGAAATACTTAATTTATTTTAAATTTAGTTTATTATTAAACCGTTTTCGTTTATAATAATTTTTAAATTAAATAGAAATAAATCATTAATAAATTAATAAATGAAAAAGTTTAAAGTTAAAATAATAAATAAAAATAAGCCTTAATTTTAAAAATTAATAACTTATATTATTATAAATTATTATCTCTCTTTTTTTTATTAAATTTAATTTTAGTTTTTAGTATTTATAATTATTTTATTTTTCCTTAAAGAAGATATAATCGTAAAACTAAATTAAATAAATAAATAAATTATGCTATCGGTTACTAAGCTTTATTAAACCCTAACTTTCTTATAGGCGTTTTACTTTAAGGTGTCTTTATATTATTTAATTATGCCTTTATTAATAACTATTTTTAACGGACTTTTAAACGGTTTTCGTAATCCGGAATAACCGGATAAATTATCGTTCGTAATTTTCCTTATATCGATTTAAAAGTTAAAATTCTACGTTTTTAAACCCGTTATCGTTATTCTTTAGTTTTGCCAGTAATTTTTTTATAAACCGGATATTTTTTAATATAAATTTATGCAAAAATCGATTATTTCCGCTGTTTTAAATTATATCGTATCCGAAAATTAAAAGCAAAACCCGATTTCTTTCGGAAAAGTTATTAATATCGACAGAAATATCGATATATTTTGTTCGGTTGATTATTTTATTTAAATCGAGTAATTTAATTAAAACCGTTTCTGTTAAGATTTTAAAAATACGGAATATTCGGATTTTATATTCGGATTTAGCCGGTATATTTTAGTTATTTTAATTAATAAAAGTTTAAAAAAATGCCTTAAGATTAATTAAGGTTAAAAAAGTTATAAGACTAGTAAAGGGTTATAAAGTAGTTATCTTATACGGACTTAAAATTTACTGCGAAAAGCTTAACATTTTCTAAGTTTTTAAAATTCCCCTGTTAAATTAGCTAAAGGGCATAAGGTTTATCAGGGTCGAAGATTATTAGCATTATATAATAATCGGCTTCGGGATAAGGCTTTTTACGACCGAGGTATAATATATCGTTATTGTAAAAACTATTAATAATTACTATATTCGAAAATATTAAGTAAAGTATTTATTATATTAATTATTAGTATAATTATTTCGTATCTTTAATTTAGCCTGGATAATACGGCTTAAATCTAACGATTTTATATAATTATTTAATTTATTATTATAAAAGAAATTATTTAAAATATTATTTTATTAAAGTTATAAATATTCTTTTTTTCGATACCGGATTTAGTAATTATAATTTAAATAAATTTAAATTATTTACGAAATATTTTTATATTTTCGTATAAAATCTTTTAATAATTTACTTTTTCTTAAAATCTATTTTAAGTTTTTTTCCCCGTTTAATAAAGTTAAATACTTAATTAATTCCGATACTTATCATAATACATTAAGTAAAGCGCAAATTTATTATATTTTCAATATATTAAACTCGGATAAAAAACGTTTCCGTAAACTAAATATTTATTAAATAATCGATTTATTTCCGGTAAACGTTAATTTTTACAAATTAAGCATAATATCGGCCATGTAAACTTTACTATTATATAGGTTTTTTAATATAAATTCGAAAACGTTATATATTATATAAAGCCGTTTATAATTAAATTTTAAATTTTTTTTTAACTTAAACAGTTAAATATATTTTTACTCTTTTTTTAACTCGCTTTATATTATTAATCTTAATATTAAATAATTTAAGTTACTTAATTAAAATAACGTAAAAATAAGTAATTAATTTATGTAAAAAATTCGTTTATATAGTACATTAATTAAAATATATTTAATAAAATCGAATACAACGTTTTAATATTCGGCATATATATATTTAAATGGAAATAAGTTTATTTCTATTATTCGATAAAATTAAATAATTAAACAAAATAAAATTATTAATATTTCTTTTAATATTAATGATTTAATTTAATAAAACTTTTTAAAAAATACATAAGAATAAAAAAGTTTAATATAAAAATAAAAATAATAGTTTATAAATAATTAACTTTCCTTGCGTATAATAAATACGTATATATTAAATATATCGTATATTATTAAAATTATCTAAAAACACTTATTATTTTATATAAGCTTAATTAGGCTTAGGTCGTTTTATTTACGTAAAATTATATATAGGAAATAATTATTAATAATTAATATAATAAATATTACTTCTAATATTTTCGAATGCGGTATTAATTACTAGTTTTTACGGCTACGATAAATTATACGTTTTAATTACAACAAACTTTATATCGAAATTAATTATTAAGTTATTATAAATATATAATTTCTTAATTATTATTAGTTAAAAAGTTTATTCTCGTAATGTTAACAAGTTTGGACCTTGATAAAGTTTATACCTTTTTATTTGCTCGGTAAATAAACCCTTTTAGAATACAGATAATAACTTAAAAAATATTAAGCTTTTTACGGTAAAATTTAAGTTCGTACAAAATTACTACTTTATAACCCTTTGCTAGTTCTATAATTAAAAATGTTAAATATTAACTATTAAAAACTAGGAATTTTAATCCAGCTACTTATAACTTAGATCGGATTTTACGGGATTTTTCCGAATTTTTATTAATTAAAACGGCTGAAATATTCTCGGTAATTTTTACTATAAATATTTATATTCCGTAACTATAAAGTTATTACGGAAAATATTTTACTTAAACTACGTAGGCGTTATATAGTTTTAAAGTAAATTAAGAATATCGATACTTTTATTAATATTATTAACCTTTTTTTTAAAAAAATCGAACTTTGCTTTAAATTTTCGATTAAGATTTAATTTATAAAAATAAACGTAATTGAAAATTAAATAATTTTATAGCGGAAAATATCAGACGTATAAAGAAACTACGAGAAAAACTGGACGTAAATAATAAAAAGCTTAAAAACTTAGAAGTTTAACTTTTAACTAAATATAAAAAGATTTATAAACGATAATATATCCGACTACTTCGGATTACGAAAACAGTTTAAAATTCCGTTATAAATGGTAGTTAATAGAAGTATAATTAAATAATTTAAAAAAAATTAAGGTTTAATAAAACTTAGTAATTAAAGTAATATAATATATTAATTTATTTAATTAAGTTATACGGTTACGTTTCTTTTAAGAAGAAAACTATTATGTTATATATTCGAAATATAAGTTATATAAAATTAAGTTTTATAAATTTAAGTTTTATAATATTTAATAATCTCCCTAAAGGAGACGTAACCGTATAATAAAATTAAACAAATCAATAGATTGTACTATCGGTTACTAGGCTTTACCAAACCCTAACCTTCTCGCAGACTGCCCAGTTATGCCCCTGTGCTTACGGGGACCTAGCAGTCGGCTTCGAGATAAGGCTCTTCGTAACCGAGGCGTACAATCTATTATCACTGTAAAAACCATTAATAATTGCCGTTTTCGAAGATATTAGGTAAAATATCTATCGTATTAATTATTAATATAATTACTTCGTATCTTTAACTTAGCTTAAATAATACGGCTTAAATTTAACGACCTTATAAAATAATAAAGGTTATATATTAAATCTTAAATTGCTTTATTTCTACGAAGTAATTATTAATATTATTTTTAAACTTATTTTAAGCAAGAAAATGTTTAATAATTAAATGAATAATTTTAATAACTATTAATTTATTATATTTCTATCTTCTTTATAAATTTAATATATTTATTTTACGTTATTTTAATATACTTACAATTAAGCTAAAGTACGAAATTATTAATATTTTCTTTATTTACTAAACTTATAATATAATTATATTTTTAACAGATATTATTAAAAATACGTTTTTAAGTAATATGAATATTTCTAATATATATTTTCAAAGTTTAAAATGTTTATTTTTATTAAAAAATATAAGGTTTTTATATTAAATTTATTTTTCGAGTTGTAATAATATTAAAACCTATATTAATAGCAATGCTTAATAGAGTATTTTTATTAATATTAATCGAATTTATAAATCTTTAACATTAATTATTATTAAAATTAAGTTATATATATCCGAATATATTTTAATTTTTAACTAATGAAATTTTTATATACGTTTATAAATATATTAAATTTACGCGTAAATTTAAAGTAATTTTCTATTAAAGAAGTTTATTAGTTATTATAATAATAAAATTAATATAAACGTTTTTATTAAAATTATTAAAATATTAAATAAAATGTATATTTAGTTTAATATTATTATTATTACAAATAACGTACCGGATAAGCTTACGGAATAAATAAGCTTACGGGATGATTTTTAATACCTTGCAATAACAAACTTAATTTAATTAATTATAATATATTAAATTAATTTAAATTAATCGGATTTTTTATTGCTAAATGTTTTTATAACTTTCTTATAAATACGTGTATTATATCCGGGCTTTTTACAGATATTACATTTTTATTTTTTTATTTAAACCTTTTTACGATAATTACTTTTAGCCTTTTTTAATTACAATTGCTTATTATTACCTTTTTTTTTAGCTATAAAAGCTTTTACCTTCTTTATAGTAAATGTTTCTCCTTTTTAAAGACGTACGTTTTTAATTTTACGACGTTTACTTAAAATATGGTTTGTTTTACGTAATTAGGTAATTTTTTTTCGAAAAAGAGTAACTTTATATAAAAATAATAAGTTATTTTTTATTAAAAGATTCGCCGATTTAACAATTTTTATTAGCGAGTTACCTTAGTAATTTTTAATTTTTTTTTTATAAATAACGTTTTTATTTTATTATTTTTTTAATATTTTTAAGGGTTTTCGTAAATAGGGAATAAATAGAACCGGTAGAGGTTAACGGGGAAACGGTTGGCGTAAGTATAATTAAAAAAATTTCGAATTCGGAAAAAACGTTATTAAAATCGAATAAAACGAGATTAACTTTTGCAAATCCGGATTTGATATTATTAATTATTATAATAGCTTTAAACGCGTTACGAAAACCGGTAATAAAATTTTTTTTAATAATATAAGTAACGTAATATTATATAAGACTTTTAATATATAACGAGTAAATACGTTTTAATACGGAAAAATAAAATATATTAAAAAGTTAAAACCGATAAAAGAAATGGGTAGGTATATAAAGTATAATAATATTATTAATTTTATAGTAATTTTCGAATTTAATTAAATAATAACTTTTGTAACTGTCGAAAATAAAGAAACGTTTCGAATTTTTAATATATGTTCGAATATATTTATCAAAATTTTTAATTTATTTTAAATTTAATTTATTTATCGTTTAATTATTTTCGTTTATAGTAATTTTTTAATCGGATAAAAGTAGGTTATCGGCAAATTAACGAAAAAAATGGTTTTTCCCGGTAAAAATAATAAATAAAAATAAGGTTTAACTTTAAGAATTAATAGTTTGTATTATTATAAATTATTCCCGATTTTTTTATTAAATTTATTTAAGTTTTTTACGTTTTTTAATATTAATAATAATTATGCCGGTTATTATAAAAAGTTTTATTAAAAATTTTATTTCGTTAAAATTATAAATATTTTCTTTTATAATATTATATTTTACGATTATAATCTAAATAAATTTAAATTATTTACGAAATACTTTTAGATTTTCGTATAAAACTTTTTAATAATTTATTTTTCGATTTAAATGTATTTCGAATTTTTGTTATTATTTAATAAAATTAAATATTTATTTAATTTCGATATGTTTTACGATATATTACGCGAATAATAAATTCGTTATATTTTTAATATGTTAATACCGGATAAAAAACGTTTACGTATTTAAGTTAAGGATTTAATCGATAATTAATTATTTTTCGGTCGGCGTTAATTTTCGCAAATTAAAAATAATATCGGTTTTAAAGGATTTATTAATATATCGTACGTATAAAGTAAAATAAGCAACTTTATAAATAAAATTAGTATTATATAATTAAGTATCGGGTTTCGTTTTTTAACCTAAACGGCTAAATTTATTTTTACTTTTTTCATAAACCGTTTTATATTATTAATATTAAAAAATGGTTAATTAAAGTTAAGTAATTAAAATATGTTAAAAACTATCCCGTAAACTTATTTATCCCGTAAGCTTATCCGGGATATTACTAGTTAATATATTATTATAAAGGGGGAAGGTTAATTTAAGTAAATTAATATAAATAATTTTTTATTTACTATAAATATTATAATTAAATAAACTAAGTATTTTACTCGTTTTTATAATTAACAAACTCTAAACTCGAAAAAGTATAAATTATAATATATTTTTCGGTTATTATAAAATTTCTACTAGTTTAATTATTTTTAAATACTAAGTTATACGGATTCTTCGTTTAAAAATATTAGAAATAAATGAATAATATTTTAAATAGTCGATTTATAAATAACTTTTATAAAAACGGTGGTAAAAAATAAAAGAGAATAAAGATATTTATTATTATTAATATATTATATATTATTTAATAGTTACTATATAAATTTAAAAACCTCTATAATATTTAAAATTATTCTATTATTTCTTATTAACTCTTCTTTAATAAATATAAAATTTAATCGCTTTTTTACTACCCGTTATTTTAGTATTTAATTAATTAAAATTTTAATAATATATGCGAAAATATTTTCTTTTTATTTTAAATATAATAACTCTAATTTTCGGCGTTCGTTTTCGAAAGGTCGGTAATATAAATAATATTAAGATTAAAATAAAAAAAGCCTATATATTATTAATAAAACTTATTAAACGTTACCTAATTATTATCGATATCGTAAATATAATTATTAAAATCTAGGTTAAGTTAAAACTTATACTTATAGAAAAAGTCGTTACGGAAAAATATAACTATGGTAAATAATTAGAAAAAAACTTTTAAATAATAAGAATTAAAAATAAAACTAAAAACCCGATAAATCGGAAAAAGAATAATGAGCAAAAATAAAAATGTTAAAAAAAAGGACGTATAAAAAATAAAAATAAAATATTAATAATACGAAAATTATTTAATAACTTAATCGGAAAACGTTCGATAACCGGCTTTATTTATATAGCGCCGGAATAACGAAACGTACGGGTTAACTGGCCGCGTTAAAATATATATACCTTTATAATCGGAATTACGTCAATTTAAAATATTAGCTATATAGCTATTAATAGTTATTAAACACTAATAGCTAAAAAAAGAAAAGTAATATAAGGAAATAAAAAAATACGGTAAAATCTCGGCGACTAATCGCCGACCTATATATATACCTATAAATAACCGTATTTAAATAACATATATAACTTAGATAAAAGTCTGCTAATATACCTACTTTTTGAAATAGTTTATTACTATTCCGTTACTATTTTACTCGTTTAACCACACCGCTTATATATATTTTGTATATATTAAAATTAAATATATAACGATTACGTATTATTTATTATATTAAAATTTTATAATAATCTCTATAATATCGTAAATTAAATTAAAGTTTAAATTTTAAATTTAAAAGGTTTATATTATTATTTATAATATTAATAATAATAAATATATAATAAAATTTAAATATTTAAAATATTAATAAAGTTAACTTATTTATTTATATACCTTATTCGTTTTATATATTATTTTATATTATTTATTAAATAATAATTTTTAAAGCTTAAATATATTTATATAATTATTTTATTTCGATATTTACTTACTTTATATAAGGTAAAGTGCTATTATAATATCTAGCTATATATATATAAACTGATCCGTTTATTATATATATATATACAAATAGTTCTACATAAACGTAATTGGAAAGTACCTTTTAAAAACCGTCCCTTTTTAACTAAAGGCCGGAAAAACGCAATACGGGTTATATAATACGGCAACTAACGATAAAATATACCCGATTAATTAATTAGTTCCTAACGCTTTTAATCGTAACTGGTTCTACCAGCCACCCCTTAATTGTCGCCGACACGGTAGCGGAGCCGAAGCCCCAATTGGTTTAGCTCCTTTAGGCTGGCGCCACCTAGAGGAACGGTGGCCCAAGCTGGATTTGAACCAGTTGTTTTTTGCGATTAATCGTAACAGGGTGCCCAAGCCTGTTGCAATTAAAAGAGACCACACCCAGGCTCGTAACCACTAAGCCATTAGGCTATTTACTTACTTTATATATAATTAAGTTAAAAGTAATATATTATTAAAATAAGTAGATTTAAATAAATAAAGTAAAATTAGTTATATAAGATATAATTAATATAACTTTTATATAGAAATTAATTAATTAATTAATTAATACGTAACGCGTATATAAGGTCGCCCGTTAATAAGGTCGCCCGTTAGTAAGAGGGTTGACTTATTTTTTAAGTACGCTTTTATTATTCAGAACACTTTGACGTTAAATAGATATGAAAAATACATACGGACAGCAAGGAATGGCGTGGAACGTTTCAAGGGAATTCCGCGTTTTCAGTGCGTGTCGTGATCTGGGACAAATACTGCGATGGTCTTGCCGTCCCCGGAAATGCCTGTTACCTAATGCGGGCTCCTAGTTCCGGGCGGTGCAAAACCTAGGAACACCACCACACGAAGCAAAAACACTGGCGTTACTAAGATGCTATTTCCGGACATGGTGAGCCTCCAGGTAACTCGTGTTCTACATTAAATGTCTCCAGCTTATGATTACATACCTATAATTACACTCACCAAATACACCGGATGTTAATCGTTCAGTTACCCCTATTCTAGCCCCTATCTCTAAGGGGCCAGACACTTCGGCCAAAGACGGTAAGACATGGATGGGCCTCGAAGGTATCCTGCATTACACCGGAGCAAGTCAGCATACACTCATATCTGTCATGATGGCTATGACCCCTAAATAGCCGAAAAGTCGGTATCTAGTCGCACTAGTCATCACAGATCCGCTTCAGCACTAGAAGCGTTTCTAGGTTTGAGCGGGATTTATTATTGGGATTTCGGCTTCTATGATCAGTTCATGCCACCGCCATTACCTATGAAGACATTGTGAGCAATCTTCAACACACATAGCATATCTCCTTAGCACCACATTGCCACCTCTCTACAACACCCGCCAACGACACCTCCACATACCCATTAACTCGTGCACTGAAAGCTAGCAACATCGATGCAGCCCTTAAGCTAGGTTTGCAATCATCTCCACCATCATCCTAATCTACGAATCTAATTGACTCGCAACGAAGAGATTCAATGAGTTGGGGGTCAAATTCGGACAACCAAGCAGGATCATTCTGCTCTGGTTGCGTCGATGCTGTATGCTCAGGATCCATGTCGACGGGGAGGGGGTCTGAGTCAAAGAACAACGGCTGGTCTTCATGTTGTGTTGATGACATAGGCCCGTCCAGAGTGTCCCCAGCGTTCAGGCCATCGTAGCTCGGCATGTCTACGTCTGCTATAGATGGGCTCGACACTTGCGTGACTGTGGCGTTAGGTTCCGGGATTGCTGAGTCTGAACCCACATTCGCGTTCTGACAGTCACTGCTGGCCGAAGGGATATCTAGTCGCTGAGATGCCCTTTGTAACTCATCCACGGTGGTAAAGCTGAGATTCGGCTCCTAACCATAATCCATGCTCTGCTTTAGGGTGTAAAAAGTGCCCGGGTACAATGTCTCATCATTTCCCGTCGTTCGCTGTGAAGATTCGGCTTCGCGGTTCCCAGTCAGTCCAATCAGCTGGTCAATATCTGGGAACTCCTCGTCATCTGCGAGGCTGTCGCCGTCATAATGCGTGTCCCCATCTCCATCATTTGCGGCCAAAGTATCAACGAAACTTCCGACTGGATCAAGAGAATGCGTTCCCTCACACCTCGGTGCCTTATTCTTGTAACTCTTCGTCAGTCTTGCGGGATTGGTGGTATCCCCCTGGGACTTGCGATGAAGCTTCAGTAGCCTCTCTCTTCCTTTCTCCGTTTTCGTGGTAAGCTTCTTATAGACATTGGGTGAGTCATGGACCCCGTCATTGTCGGATTCGATGGATAGATCAATACAGTCAACATCGCGAGACAGATCCACGACCGGGGTCTCCAGGTTAGGCATTCCTCTCTTTCTCGAAAAATTAGAAACGGCTGCATCCCCAATCGAGCGCGTTCTCTTCAGGCTGGGTCGAACAGGATTCGAATATTCCGTTTGAGACATAGATTGGCTCGGCTGACGTTCGGCCTGGAAACCGGAATTCCCACCGCGGCTAGTGACGCTGGACTTAGACTTTGCGGGTCCAAGGTCTTTGGCTTGGATATGTCTAGCAGTTGTTCCGCGGTGCATCTCGTGTCGGGCTTTCGGAAAGTTCACAGATTGATCCTCGTCGGCATCTTCTCCGCCTGCCTCCTTCGCCTTCTTGCGTTGGGGTGGGCGTCGTGGCTTGTCGACGCCATCGTGACAACACTTGTGTGAACAAGGCTTCCCAGATTTTGTAGGTGCCCCATTCCGACAGTGGTGATGACACATCCACTTCCCGTTCTCCATTCTCCGGCGTTCGGCTGTTGGTGGAAGAGGCTCTTGGGCCAAGAGGTCATCGATGAAAGGGTATTCATCATCCACAGCATCCACAGTGCCGGCATTCTCATTGGATTGAACAAGCCCATCATCGATAACAGCAGAGTCCATGGCACCCAGCATGTCCGCATCGTGGACATCTTCAAGGTCCAGGTCGTCGTCCAATAGGTCAACCTCTGGTAGCTCGCGGCGTGGCCGGAGGACACTGATTGTATTGAACGCCGAGCCGGGGATTTGAGGTTCCAAAGTTTTCGTGACCTGTGTCCCGACTATCTCTTCGCAACTAAAGTAGCACGATATAACTTGGTTTGGACGGCTGAGCGCCACAGGAAACCGTAGATCCAGACCTTGGGCCGGATCGAGCTTCTTGATGTTTCCGCGCCAGAAATAGGCCAGGCTTCCGTCGGAAACCTCCGCCATGAATGACACGGCTGGGACTTTGCCATTCCAGCTTGGGTCGCGCTTTGTATTGCAGTAGCCGAGGTTAGCTTTTACCATAACCGTGGTGTTATTCTGGGCACCCGATTGCCGTCGTGGCGAGTCGGTCATTTCGACTCGAAGAGTAAGGCGAGGGAAACTGTCGATGGTCTTCAAGAGGTTCTTCCCATACGGTGGGTTCCGGCTTGCTATTCTTTCGATCTCGAGAAAGTCTTTGTCTGCTATGTCTAGGACAGTACGTACGCCATGGCCAACCCATCTCCGTACCGCAACTGGACCGAAACCCGGGATTTGACTCAGTTGTGTTGGCTTGTTTTCCCATGAGTTAGCCGCAATGGCGCGAGCGAGCTCAAGACCAACTCGAGTACCGGCACCGTCCCCATCGTATGCTTTGCAATCGACAACACAACGTACGAGGCGGTTTAGCCGGTCGAAGATGGCGACCTTCTCACACCCGATATGTCTCTTCAAGTGACCGAATTCCCTGTCATTCGGCAATTCCACCCCGCCAAGGTAGACTTGAACCATCAAAGAAACCTTGTGCCATGTCTGGGTCAGCGTCTCCCTGATCGGATGAAGAATGAATGGGGACTGGTTAAGCGTCCGGAACAGAGCTCTCTCGGCAGGCTTGAACCTGAATTCCCTGAATTCTTCAGCCTTCGAGAGGGTGGTAAGCTAATACACATGTTAGACCGTCCATGGAGGAGCTAATGCTTCTCAGACTTTACCATTTCTTCTAGGTTCACACCCCGGGGAATTGTCAAGAGTAGTTTCATCGTTTCGAATCGCACCATGTATCGAGACATGGCGTTACCGTACTCGGTACATCCGAACGGAGCTTGGGTGATGAGGCTATATTGTTGCAGACTCTCGATGCCACGCCCACACCATGCTTCCATACGTTCATCTGCACCGGTAGCGCTAAGGACATCCTCAGCACCGTAGCGGCCTGGCTCTTGGCGCATGCGGACACTAAGAAATGTACCGCCAATCCATTTCTTCGCTGTGGCGATATCCCGGATGGTACCGAGGCCAATCTCAGAGTTCAAATGCTCTACCAGGTTCCGATGAAGGGTGCTCTCGAGAGTCTGCTCGCCCTTGATCATCGTGTTGTATCGGTTGACCTTCTCTCTTCTCGTCATGATAATGGCAACCGCGCTCTTGTCAAATTGGGGACGGCCGGCGCGCCCAAGCATTTGCATAACCTCTAGGTCCGAGTATTCTTGCAGCTCGCCATCAGAGTAGCCCATGGTCCCCTTCAGCACCACGGTATGGCAGGGTAGGTTGACACCGATAGCCAACGTTGAAGTGCAGCATATAACATGAAGCTGTCCACTGAGGTAGTGTTGTTCGACCGCTACTCTGTCCTCCAGGTCGAGCCCTGCATGGTGAAATGCAACACCATAACGGACGATCTCCTGAAGATCCCTGCTGATGACGGGGATTCTGTTCGAAGGTGCGGGCCAAGCCTTGTCTGCAGTATTGCAGGCCGACCACCACTCCGCTAGGACCTTTGCTGTGCTCTCGCAAGACTTTCGGGTGAAGCAGAAGACCATGATAGGTTTCTTCTCCGAGTGTTTACTGAGCAGCAGATTCAGCTTTCCATCAAGCGACTTGTCGAAGACGAACTCGTTTGGCGAGCCGTCGTATCCGTACACGTACTTCTGCAGTTTGACTGGTCGCAGTTCTTCGCCGAAAGCTTGGTATTTCGCAGGCTCATGCTGATTGGTCGCATCCCGACCAAGCCATTTGGCGATATCTTGAATGTTGGGGACGGTGGCGCTTAGTGCGACGAAGCGGACGTCGGCTCTAATGGTTTTCATGCGTGAGACGACCGCCTCCAATGTTGCACCTCTGATATCGTTGAGGATATGAACCTCGTCAATCAGGACGAGACGGACCATATCCAAGAGCTTTCGATGATCCGACCACTTCCTCGTGACGGAGTCCCACTTCTCAGGAGTGGTGACGATGATAGAAGCACTACCGACGAGGCGAGCCTGGGCTTGTGAGGTATCGCCAGTAAGTTCGATGCAGCGCAGATTCATGTGGCTAAACTTCTTCTCCCAATCTCGAGCTCGCTCGGTGCAAAGTGACTTGGTGGGTGCCTGATACACAATCTTAAAGTTCTCACTACCGGGACTGCCGACGAGCTTGCAGATGGCCAATTCTAAGACGGCCGTCTTGCCCGAGCCAGTTGGCGCCGATATAACCACATTCTCGTTAGTGCCGTATACCAGGGGAAAACATTTGGACTGGACGGCGTTGAAAAGTCGGTAGGGGAATATGGCACGAAAGCGGTCGGACAGAGCCTGTCGTGGATCGACTAGCTGAGTGTTGTTGATGATCGGGGGGACATTTCGGGCATGATCGAGATCTAGCTGGAGTTTTTCACCCCATGCTTGTGATGCAGGAGGCCGCGTTGCCTTCTGAGGCTGTTTCTTGAGGCTGAGTCTCATGGAAGGGCTCGAATTGCCGAGTTCGGATGAAGAGGACTGGGTGATCGAGGAGTCCCTGGGCGTTGTTTTGTTTAAAGCTGTGGGCGGAGTTAATAAGGCAAATATGATCAGACGGGGTACAGAGCGACGAACGTTTATAGTACGAGGGTGTGGCGGACTGGGTACTGGGCTGACGCTCCTTGGCCTTCTGGGGACCATCTCGTCCGAATATGGGTTGACTGGCGGGGCTCGGGCAAAGTCTGTCGATATAGGTGGGATTGGTCGTAAATGGTGACTGGTAGTCAGGGTCACGAGGAGCAAAGGGCCTGAAGTGGTGGCTAGCATCGCCAAGGACGCGAGTAGGGCGGCTTAGGGGATTGCTCAGGGATAGCGAAAGGCGTGGCTCGCGGTCGTCATGACGAGAAGCAGAATTCGAACTATAGCTGGGCAGATAGTCCAACGAGATTGACTGTTGGGGCCGACCTAAGACTTCACGATCTGTGATTTAGTCAGCTGGGATTCCTGCTGAATAACCAGGTTCTAGAACCAGGCATATGAACACAAGCTCACCAAAATCATCGAGGTGCCGGTCATCGACCTGATCCTCATGCAAGGGGTTTAATTTCTCGCCTCCTTGGACACTTAAATCTTCCAATGGAAGGAAACGAGGCCGCTGATAGTCACGAGTAGGGAAAAGATTGCTTGTATGATTGACGATGTTCTGGATATGTCTATCCTGACCACCTCTGTTTGGAAAGCCATAGATGTGGCTGTTCTCGGTGCCGGCTTCGCTACTCACACCAGACATCTTGTTCTTCACAAATTTCGAGCGGGGCAGGGTAGGGATAAATGACGACCACCCGGACTACGACAACAGCGGTAACAATACTACTATTGGGCCGGGATGATGCTCCGAAAGGATGAATGAAAGACTGAAGGTAATTGCACCTCATTAAGGGATAACGATGGAGTACAGTTACACTTATCTCGAAAACATCGTGCCCAAGTTAGGGGGTTGGCTACAAGTAGGAGGGAGGTATCGCCGGTGAGGTTAAAACGACGAGGAGAGGAGAGAAAAGAAAGAAGGAGGCCATATCTCAACGTCATCGACTAGCGTTGTTGCCTGGCTTTGAGATGGGGGCATCATGAGAAGGCACGAGGCGACTTCTACCCAGCTGCTCCTTCCGTAAAGCTAAGTAGATAGCTATCGATATACGACCCGGAGGCTCCCCCACGCGCCGTGACATCGCAGGATGCCCTCGAGCCAAACGCCAGGCTTGAAAATCGTAAAAATCCGTGTCAAAAGGGCGGGGGGGATCCGTTGGTGTTTGGCTCCCGTCTCCCGTTTCATCAATTCGACCAAAGGGGCATCGAGAGCTTCAGGTCAGGTCGCCTATGTATGTATACCTACCCACGTAGGCACAACAGTATCACGAGTCACATGCTGCTTTGAAGATGCTAAACTTTCCCGTCCGGGATTGGATGTAATTTAAGTCTATTTTAGCAGTTAACTGGGGGGGATAGCCGAGTACTGACAATGACTCTTCATGAGAGCTTTTATCCCTCTCGTTGCGAAAGTTTCCCTAGAGCAACTCGTAGAACTCGGAGAATCTGCTCAGGCGGTTACCTGGTAGGCTGCCTGACATCTCGTTCGGTGGCTGGGCCTTCGAATGTCGGCACCGGCGTACGAAAAAGGTGCGTACTTGGTTACGCATCAAGGGGCGATGGGCCGTCCTGAACACTGCACTCGGTCTTAATCCCGCATCATCAAGATCCACTTCCGGAACCTAATCACGGAGAGCCGACCGAACCGGAGGAGAGTGGTACGCAAAGTATGCACAAGATCTATTTCTTTCAAGAGATCCGAGTTCGCACTCTCTGCTCTATTCTCTCTTCCAGATCCCCTTGTAGATCCATGTTCTTAGCGCAGCTGCTCTTGCATTCGTCTGCACATCTCCTGGCGTAGTCACCAACGCCCCGTGAGATAGCTCAATATCCTGTACACGAAGTCTTCCCGTTTGTGTTGGGCCTCACCCAATCTATATACCGTCATATGCGTATCGAGCACTGCGACTCGGCTCGGCGCTTAGAGATCCAGCGGAGCGTAGCCACCGGTAGCTAAGTGTACATTGTTCAAAAAATGCTCCGAATCTCAGCCCGTATCCGTATTCTGCATTCATTCATCCCGAGTCTTCCCTCTTGCCGACGGCACACGGACATGGTGTCGTAACGGCGATGCCGGCCGCGAAGTCGACAGACCCATTGATTTAACCGCCTCCAGGGGATCCGGGACGCTTAGTTTATTATCAGAATACTTCGGTGTGTCCACTGGCTCGATCGTCGCCTTCTCGAAGCTGGCGATACGGATCGGCGGTGGCCTGCCGCGCTTTCGATCCGGCCCGCTATACAGGAAAGTTGACACCAGAACAAGCACGGTACCCGCCAAGAACTAGACGTACAGATCGTCAGCAATTTCTTCCTGGCAGATGTTTGGCATCGAGTAGACTTACTGTCAACGTCACCTCCACGTCGAAGAACACAACGCTGAACAGGAAGCTGATGACAATGCTAATGCTCGTGGCGAAGTTCTTGGCGATATTGTCGGCATAGTTGATGCAGAGGGAGACTAGCACGCCGCCGCATGCCTGCAGGACGATCAATGCCCACACGATCCAGTTGTAGCCTTCGAAGAATCCATGCTTGGCTATCTCCTCGCCATCCTTGAAGACAACGCCGATGAACAAGGCGGGGAAGAGCGAGTAGAACGCCAGCTGGATGTTGCGGATCCACATGGACACCGATGTGGTAGGATCCTTGAGCACCTTCTCGAAGTACACGCCGGTCAGGCCTGAAACCACGGCGCCAACGAGAACAGCAGAAAGGCCAATCGAATAGTTCATGACAGGTGCGAGGCCCTGGTCCTCTTCGATGCCCTCGTATGTAGCCGAACGTCTCATTAGAGCCTCGCCGACTTCGGCCAACCCGTCTAAGGTACGCCTAGTGAGATGATTCGCGACGTCGCCCATGCCGCTGGTCGCCTGTCCTAGCTCGTGCACCGACCGGGGAAAGAAGTGGTCGGCTATGTCTTCGAATACGAAGGAGGCGTCACTGGGGTCGGAGGAGGGGATTGACACGATCGAGACACCGAGGGTTAAGATGACAAGCGATATCCACCGTTTTGTTGTAAGGGGCCGGCCGAGCATCGTCACGGTGAAGAGGGCCGTGGTAAGGATCTATAACGTGTCATTAGCAAACCCAGCACGAAATCCACCGCGCACCATTCTGTCCCGGCCTTCCCAGGAGAACCTAAATACCTACCCTTAACTGATATAGTACCTGGAAATGAACAGGATCCAGGTTGCCTACACCCACGTACTGCAGCGTGTTCTGTAGAGTGTAAAGCGTCGCCGGAACGGCCAATTTCCAACTGTCGCCCGAAAAGACTGATTTGTATATTTGTCTGAAAACTGTGGTTGCTGGTGACATGGGAGCTAGGCTCTTCGAGATCTCGTATATGGCGAAGGTCAAGGAGACAGCCAGCTTGAGGACCTCGGTCAGAAATATGGCCGTCGAAGGGAAGTATCGGTGATCGCCGCTCGGAGGCATCATGCGAGAATAGTGCATGAGCAGGATAAGGGCCGAGTTTTGGAAAGTAAGCTAACGAGGTTCAAATATCATATCAGCACACTGCTTCTCAACCGCTTCCTTCTTCTTCTTCTTCTAAAACATCCCTTGGGATCGCGACGAAGGAGAGGTGCATACCGTGATCAAGGAAGCCTGCTTCATGGGCACCCCAAACAGCGTGGGCCCTCCAGCGCTGGGCGGCAGTCCATCGAGGAGAGCCATGATGGAAGACCAAGAAGTTGACCAGAGTCGAATGTCAGTAATGGGTCAACCGTGGCGCAGGTAAGTCGGGGGTCAGTTCTCGTGGGAGATGGAGTTGTCGGGTGTTGTATGAAGTAGATATCCGGTTATCCGATCCAGAAACTCAGATCACGGTCTTAGAAGTCTCTTTTGAGTGGTGACGTCGGTTGGATTTTAGAACATCCCCGAGTGGTGGGTCGGGACAAAAGCCGCTCGCTACAGTAGCCTAACATTAGACTGCTACAGTAACTCACTGGGCAAATGTGATGTGAATGCTGCCAGGATCGAGCAATGCAGTCTTGGACCCTCTAGATACGATACTCAACTCTCCGAGCTTAAGTAAGTGCAGGTGTTTTGTAAGGAGACACGACCTGCACCTATTTGTTCTGGTTACCCCAAAATAAATCAATAAAAACTTGAATATGGGAAGATGACGGTAGTGCCCCTGGATTTTTGCTTCCCCCAGATTCCTGTTACAACTGCATGCAGCGTCCAGATCGGGATGGTGGGGGGCGCACGGGTACCGCTGTGATTCGCTCGAAGGTTTTACTACGGTCCTGGCACTGGTGCTCTTACTGAAGATAAGAGCGGAAAGCAAACCATACAAGGCCGTTGTACGTACCAAGTTGGATGAGGCTGTTGTTAGTACGCATTTTCGGTTTACGTGTCTAATAGGTAGAGATGCAGCTTGGGGAAATAGCAGATCACCCGCAAGACCGTCGCGTTGAACGTCATATAATGCGTGTACGTAGGTACTAAAGGTATGCAGTGGAAATATCTATGGATGTGCCAGGGGTTGGGCTCTTTGTACAGTAGGTAGGACTACCAGAGCTACGGTACTGCCGTAGAGTTGGAGCTCAGCCAAGCGATGGATGATATCAGTCTTGCATGCCCTTTCCCCAATATGGCGACACTTTTTGGGTTAGGTACTTGGAAGTGGCTGGATTTCCAGTCATCTGTTTTATCTAAGTCCGCCGCATATGTGCGTGATGGGCGACGTTCATCGCGAATTGACGTATGTATTCGCAGAAAGATGGGCTGCCCCATAGCCGATGCCACAAGTCGCACAGCCTTGATCCAGCCACTTTGCAAGCGGCCTACATCCATCCGTGTATGTGAAGAAGCCATTCTTACGGTCGGGCCTCGGTTGCTGCAACTCACCCCAAACCTCCAAGGCGGCTTGATACTGGAATTGTCTTTCCACAGGCGTCAGGCGCTGTTATGACCTCCCTGGAGCTCCCGGCAAGCCAGTTCATCCCCGGAATGGTTCAACCACATAGCCACGTACATGAGGTTTACCTGGCCGTTCAGTGGTATGTAACAGTAACCAGAAAGCCAGACTCATGAGCCCATGATAGCCGCGCCGTTGGCTTATCTTTGGTAAGGACCAAAAATGAGGAATGCGGGGATGGACTGGAAGTCAGACCTCCTCCAACTTTCCCCAGCTCGACGTCGCAGGTTAACCCCAATCACACGCCCTGCTATACCAAGAGACTCTTCATCCATCGTGCAGGATCGTCGTGCAGGATCTGCATGTGCCACCCTCCGCTGGCAGAGCCCGACTAAGGTACCTACCTACTGCAAGTCATTTATCTATCATCGGCGAGGCCGGATATCAATTCTCCGTGGCCCGAGCAAATGTGCAGAAACTTAGCAACCAGCCCCATTACCTGCCCCACCCGCGCATCGACGGGCACGCTTCCGTGAGATCCTGTTTCTTCGTACAGTAAACGCTATCCACCAATTGATGGCTTCTACGTGGTCGTGGTGGTTGTCAGGCGTCATACAAGTTCTATCTGAGCCGCTTGGCCCATGAGCATAGCACAACATCTATACTCGGTTTCATCGGAATCGACCAGATAGATTGCTGCTTCAGCCTGAATAGGGGCAGTTCGGAAGCAACATATGTAATCATCCGAGACGGCTTGACGGCGAAATATCGTAAATAGACTGTAGTGGTGAGCGATATCTCTCATTAATACATTACGCAAAAATGGCCACCGAGTCCCAAGGATCAACTATCACTGATCGAGGGTTTCGCCTTGCAAGTCTATGGCCTCTCGGTATGGAATGCGGCGAAGCTCACCAACGATGCTCCTTGAGTAGTCCCAACCGACGACCACTTGCCCGCCACTTCCAGCCGACCGCCGCCGGATCATACCCGGTTCGCCTTATTACCCTATATATTTCGAAGCCATTCAGCCATGTCCGTCACCCCAGGACCATCATATTTAATACGTAGACAGTAGTAATATTACAATAAGATAGACAATGTCCGTCCCAGTCAATGGACCACGGACGTGGTATGCGTAGAAGATCGCAAGGGTATGTCCGGAAAATAAGAGAATATCATCCATACATGCGCTTTCCCACCCCTTCCTTGGGCCAGATATTGCAGCCAAGTTGATCGTAAGCGAGCATTCTCGCTCGTATCCATTATGAATGGGAGGGAAATTGAGCGACGTAAGACATAGGAAAATGTAGGCGTTGGTATTGTATGTGTGGCCGGACTAACTCGGGATTTGTTTGGAAAACCCATTCGACATCATAACCCAGAACAGATGCTACATTGTCCCCTTTCTCGTGAAGCCGTGGCAGATACGCCGCTGCGGACAAGGCGGATCGATACGGTAGGTAGTGTATCTCCAAGACTCAACCATCGTCGCCCCAATACGGTATCGTCGAGTCCATGTGCCCGACGGCGCTCAATCTGACGGCGCTCTTCTTGCCCTTAGTATGGCAGCTGCTGAGGGTTTCCTTCGAGGCATCATTATTCTGGTTCGTTGTGGGAGGGGAAATCGGGCTTTCCGGCCTCCTCGTCTCCTTCTGCTCCCGTGCCGCCCAAGTGCTGCCGTTGGACGTCAGATACGCCGCCGGGGTCGGGAAGGCATCGAAATCGATCACGTCGTCATCGTCCTCGTCTTCGTCTCCATCGATGTCGGCGTCGGGATCGCCATCCGTCTCCCGCTCGTCCTCGGACACCTTCTCCAGCTGGACCGGCGGAACCGCCGCAGCGGCGCCGCTACTGGGGCTCATGGGGCTCAAGTCTGGCCGGGGGCGCTGCTGTTGTTGGCCCGCGAACCCGGGTTTGCCTGAGCCCGGCCGTACTACCCTCGACCGCGGGCGGCCCTCGCGCTGCTGCTCGTATTGGTATTCTTCCTCGCCGGCCGCCGGATTAGGTCCAATGGTGTCGCGGCCGCTCTCTAAAGCGGTGGCTGGGCGTTCGAGGTAGAGGAGCACACGCTCGTGACGCGCTTTAGCCTCCGCCGGGTCTGGTACCATGGTCGACGGGGCTCGACCTCCGGGCGTCCTGTTGGGCGGCGCACTCGCGCTGCGCAATGCCTTCAGTTGCTCATATGTAAGTCGCTGGCCGTGACCGCCTCTGTCGGTCTTGCTGTTCGAGAGCGAGCTTCCCCTAGGGGACGATTTCGATAGTTGTCCGCCAGCGCCGCGAGCACCCAATACCTCCTGTCTTCCTCCAATGCTTGGTGCCTGTTGGCTATTTCTAGCAGCGTCGCTTAGATCTCCGCTTCGAACACTACCCTCGCTTCCTCTGCCTTCGTCCTCGAGTTCGGCGATAATGTTCTCCCGCATCCTCGCTCTTTTCTTCCGAAGCGCAGCAAGAAGCATCTCCTCCTGCCTGGTCACGGCCATAAAGCGAGCATTGTTATACTCGCCGTCGCTTGCCACCGAGTCCTTCCGTACTGACTCAGGTGATCTCAGGTAGAACTCAACACTGTTCGAAGACACTGGTGACATTGGTGGTGTAGGTTGATCCGAGGAGCGGGAGTACTGCGAGGAGCGGGTGGCTGTGCGCTGGGGGGTCATTCCGTGATGTTGGCTCGACACCATTTCTATGGAAGAGACGAGCGTAGCGGCCTCTGCTGTCGAGGCCAACGGACGAAAGGAAACTGCCTTTGCCTCACGGACAGTATACTCAGAATCACGGAGCTGGCCATACTGTGTATATGAATCCGTTGTCCTCATCGATTGATCGGAGAGACGAGATGGCTGAGGTGATGGCGTAGACGTCTGGGACGCCGAGGCCGTGTTTGTAGACGCCTGGTTAGAACGAATAGTGTTGTTAGACCGCGTGCGAGAAGTTGGTGCTTTAGGCGCAGCGTTAGGAATAGTAAGATAATCGTTAAGCTGCGCAAAACCGGACATTTGACTTTTGTTCGATGCTCGCGATTCTGTAACCGATTGTCTCGTGGAACCTGGTCGTCGATGGTGTGTAGACACGCTAGAGCCGTCGTGGAAGCTCTGCTGTGACGTGGGCGATGACTTGGCCGCGGACAGAATGCCATCCTCGTCCGAGTCGGAATCAGATAGAGATAAGACGCTCGTAATTTGCCTGTCAGACTCTAAGAGACTCTTATCAGTCCGTGATGCCTTCGACGTCCTGGTGTAGTGACTCGATATGCTCGATGCATAGTCATTCTTCGTCGGCAGATTTGAAGCTTGCCCGAGACGTCCGGTAGTGCCGGTCGCTATTATTTCGCTGTCCTGCGAGTCGCTTCGGTTACATGTCCAGTTCGCCCCGGGTCCTCTAAGGACGGGCTTTGACGGCGCCGTCAGGGGGGCAAAAGACTTTCGGTCCGAATTTGGTAATTCATCCCTACTCGACTCCAGCACGAGATCGGACGACTCCTCGTCGAGAAACTCTGCGTGTATGTCTAACATTTGCTCGTAGTGGTCATACAACTGGCGAGTTGTATCGTCGGTAGCGCGCAAACGGCTCGATCCTGTCGGCGACAGATTCGACCCGAAACCTCCCCCTGGCGGTGACTTCGCAACATTCTTAGGAAGATGGTGACCTTTGTGATGCGACTGCACCGATTCCGAGATCAACGAAACTACAGAGCGTGATTCAGTAGCATGGTTGCCCCGAAGGATCGGCCCGACCGGAGACATTCTCGGCCGCTGCTGCTTACGGCCCTTGCCCGTAAGCAACGAGAAGTCCAACCTGGACGGCTTCTTCTTGCTATGCGACCCATCAGGGAAGGCTCCATCTACATCCAGCAGTGCCTTAGCCTTTGCCGGAAGCCCACGAGCTATAGCGGAATTCGACGTCTGCTGGGAAATAGAGAGTGGCATGTTCGCTTTCTCGTAATGTGTATGAATAGTTGAGCTCGACTGCCGCCGGCGCAGACTGGACGCATCCGTTGTCACATCTACGTAGTCAGTCCGGAAGGAGCCGGTCGACTTCTTCCCTTTCAAGGTCGTTCCCTGAGAATCATGCGCACCCCGTAAATTCCAGGGGATGACTCCAGATTCATTTTCCCAAGCAGCATGACCATAGTTCCTCTCTGTAGCCTCGTCGTCATCATCCTCCACAACGCCGTGTCCATTATCGTTCGCGGCCTGGCCGGCAGAACTTTCGGATACCGATACGCTGATGCCGCCCGTCGACCGTTCATCCCACGCGCGAGAATTACTCTTCGGTACCGTCAACGAGCCGACATTGATCTCGCCATTTCCCAGTATCTTCTGCGCTTTTGTGAGAGGCGTCGAGATTGTCGGTGGTTCTTTAGGCTTTCGCCCCGGTACAGGAAACGTGAACTTGGATTTGTGACCCATCCTGACAAACAAACGGGCCTACCCGAACCGCGACACCATCGACCAGCTTCCCGTACTCATAAGAGGGGGAAACTCGACGGCCAGTCGAAGTCACGGGAGGTTATGTTCTCAGGTCTCCGTATATTGCTCACTGGAGCACTCTTGATAGAAATCTTAATGCTCTCGCCTCGTTCCTGTGGGAGCAAGTTGAGGCTTAAACCGAACTGCTGGTGCTAACCAGGCGCGAGTTGGTAGATCGCCAAAGGCTTCATGTGGGGTTAAAGGAGACGGTCTCGCGAGTAGCGCGGCCAAGCGTCACCGTTTCATTAAACGACCTGCTTTGGTTAATGCAGACACATCGTCGGTACACCGACTTGGAGGGCCTCGTCGATGTCAGTCAGCTTCAGGCAATCCAGGCGCTTCCGTTGGAGGAAAAGGGTATATCGCCAGATCCCAAGACGATTCCACCTCCTTCAAACCGTGTAAGCAGATTGTGATCTGATTGAGTCGCGCCAGCATGCCGTGGTTCAGGGACGAGCCGACAATCAGGACGGCATTTCTTTGCGACGGTTCCAGGTGATGACTAGAGTACAGGATGAATACTTGGGGTCAGCGTTAGAAGCAGGCTGACTAGCTCCGTGAAGACAACCGTTCCCAGTAGTAATAAATAGCATGTGGGTAGTACTACATACTGTGCAGAGCAAATCTCGCTTGAGTCTGAAAAACAGTAGCTGGTAGTAAGCCTGCGACCAGCGCACTCAAGCCACCCAGCCGAAGAGCGCTGGGCTGGTGGCTTGCTGACTCGCAGACACGCTGTCGGTGACCCGTAATGGCTCTTTACTCAATGGGGAAAGCCTAGCTCGGGCCCCCCCGAAGCTATCTGCGACCACGAGGCGTATGCGGGCGACCCGTCGCGGAAAATAAAAGAGAAAGTTTTGATGGACAGGGGAGCAGATCGACAGCAAGCCTTTCCCTCCGAGTCCGAGCGCCTCAATGACTTAAGTTTATCTACATGGATACGTGCGGACAGGATCACACGGGCCGGGCTGGGAAAAGATGTTTTCCGTGTCCTGCCATCCCGTCCTTTTACCGCAAGGCAAAAAGTGTGCGATTCAAGGGATGAAGCAATTCGCATTCTACGAACTCGAAATGTACTTCGTAGATTCCCTACTAATTTCCAAGGCTGGATGTGGGATCCATCAATCTACACATTTAACTATTCCCTACTTGTTTACGATGCCCAAATACTTTGTAATGATCACGACTTGGCATTACTCGGTGGGACTAATATTTACATATGTACTAGCATTACATACTATGTAGGTCCGGCTTCGAACATGGTCCGGATGCGGTCTAGATACACGTGCCTGCGGGGATATTCCATGGTGCGCATACGAAATTCCTGTCACGGATAACGTTTATTGATCCATCAGATGGCGACCCAACGGCTTGGTCAACAACATCGTGTATCTCGACTGCCAATTTCTGTACACCCTCTGCATGCTCGCACTTAAGGAGGAACCCTACAACAAGTCAACTCCCCAACATGAAACGCTCGCTGCCAGATGGAAGTCGTCAAGAACACATGCGGGCCGCTCAGCCGACATGTCTACTTAGTACACATGCATATATATACCCACTTGGAGCACCGTGATGTACGTATTCCCCCGGCTGCGACAAAACCCTCAGATTAAGCTGTAGCCGCGATTTCTGAATCGTGCTTCTAAAAATACGGAGATTTAAAATATCCAATCAAACCATATGCATCCAACGATTTATGGAGTATGTTTCCGTTTTGAGTTAGGTTTCCTTTTTTTTTTCAAGCCGCTCCTGTTACTAAAGGGTTTGCTGGAGGTAGGAAGATAGCGCATACCTAAAATCCCTTCAGTTACCAGGGGAAGCTTAATAAGGTAGCTGAGATGCATCGAAGCTATAATAACTACTACGTACATTTACGTACGTGGAAATGAATGTGGCGGAAACTAGCGCTGCATTTACGGAGACGTAAATTGTTGAATTTTCCCATTCCAATAGTTCAAGAGATAGTTCCTCCAATAGCACTGAGCAAGGCTCCATTCGCTTATATGAGGGAGGGAAAAGGAGGTTGATGCTGCAACGAACATCCACGTAGTGCTTTTTCCCGTCGCATCCGCAGAAGCTCTCCCAAACGCGATGATAAAATTCCTCCCATGAGGCCCTTCGTCATTTGCGGCAGTGGGCATATTATAACTAGTTGGCAAAGATATGAGCTACCGCCCCGTCCACAGCACCGTCGCATTTGGCACGCCCGTTGCTTGCAAGGCATGATTCCTATTCGTTGGCTGTCCACAAATAAATTTCGACTTGTCTCACCATACGAAACAGAGTTGCCAATGCTACGCAGTAAACCACACCAGGACACAGTGTTAGCAAATGAGATCCGTAGCGTTGCACCACCATCTGCTGTGTGCCGTTAGACGCCAGACCGTGTTGGATCCTAGTTAACAGTTATGCTATGACGGAGAGGACGCATGAATAACAATCACTGCCCGATCCTCGTCAAATTCCCAGAGAGGTATCGTCTCATTCTTATCGAAAACCCCTTGCAATTCTGTGGCGCTGGCACCACCCAAGGAACCGGGCGCCTCGTTCGGCTTGTTCGGGGGATCTTTCTTTTGGCAGGCTGACTGCCGCTTACATAGCCAGGCAGCAAGCCCAGTTAGGCAGAGGATGTATCCCCCTCTTCAACCCCCCCTTCGCGGATAACCACAGCCACAGGGTATGGCTAGGATACTGTCAGCCCCCGCCTAACCCCAGAGTCAAGGACCCACACAGGCTTGCGGCGAGTTTGCCGCAAGCTCCTCTATAAGGATGTGCGAGCTTTAAGCAAGCTGCCATCCATGATGCAACGCTACCGCGTCAGCGGTTGAATTTCGAACGCATGCTTACTCGCCTCGAACACTTCTTCACCTACGTGACCGGGAAGGGCGTTACTGAAATTTCTCATTGCCATATCACCGCGGCAACATCCTGAGACCTGTATTGGGGCAGACCTCAATGTAACAGACAACTATGCGTAGGCCAGGGGCAACGGAAAGATCGCGTATCATTCCATACCAGGGTGTTCCTGATGATGCTGGAACCCAGCGATAAGACCTCCCTCGGGAAGACGTGACTCGACAGGGATCACCCAATTAACGGTGTGTCTACCCGGGCGGGCTGCACACAGCCTGCAGTTTCAAGGTCCTGCTCGAGAACCCAGCCTGGTGACCACCAAGGGAAGGACAACAAGCCTTGCTTTAGTGGGACGAGAATAAGATGTGCTGCTGAGCCGCTCTTGCCCATGGACGGCAGTTGTATGTGAGGGTAAAAAACTACAGATGTGTGTTATGTACCGTCATAGAATTGAGTTGCTTCGGGTCACGGACCGCAAAAACGATATACCGAGCCTTCCTGCCCACTGAGGAAACAAGCATTGACTGGGTTTCCGATATAATAGGTCCACTTGAGATCTGGCATTCGATTTGCCGAACTTCGCATAAGTGCCTTGATATACGTATCTTGGTGTTTGACACGACACCCACCCTGGATCCGATCCCGCTCTTTTCGAATTGGGCAAGCAGGGCAAGGTAGGTAGGCAGTCTCCACCAGGAACCCTTCGGGGGCGACGGGTCATCCCGTCTCGAGTTGCAGCTCCGAGCGGCAGGCCCCTGTGACCTAGACGCAATATGTGTCACTGTATGTCACAACGGCGCAACTCTGATGACGCTGGCCGCGCTTTCACCCATCTTGGTGTTGAATCTGCTCTTCGTACCGCGGTGTTATATTCGACCAATTCTGGCGACTGGTCTATCACCAACGTATTTCATATGATACAATGAATATCTCTTAGGTCGAGGAAGCGATTGGCAATGACGGAGCCTTATCGACTAGCCATTGCAAGGGGTTGGGAGACGAGATGTTGAATATGAGTTGCTAGAGGATGACAGCGTTACATCAGGAGGGGTGCACCGCTGCACAGCACGGAACCGACAAGCTGAAGTCATGGTTTTTGTATGCTATGCGGGATTGACCTTTGTTGATGGTTACATCGCCATATGCGTATGCACCGACACGTAGGGCTCTGATCGCCAAAGTAAACAGCAACAGGCCACGGACACAGCCGTAGCGGATTCATACCCCATAGTACTCGAAAGGCCGCTGCAAAAGGTGGCTGTGTCTTGTGGGGTGCTCATACTAGACAGTTGCCCTGGAATATGGGGTTCGTTGCGATGCAGCTGCCTATCGACCTTTGAGCGCGATCTGACAAGATTACATCAGCCCTTGCTTGCGTACAGATCAGCAGCAGCAGCGATGTATGGAACGGTTATACGAATCCGCTGGGTTTGCATTTAGGTTGACCAGGTATCCGCGAGAACAGGGCGACCACCACCTCCAGACATACTCTCCGACTTCTCGTCCCTCACGTCCCATTTCGAACCGTGGCACTATCCTCACAGCAGCTGCTGAGTCAGTAGAGAATGCATAACATAACAATGTTTCCCCCACAATCGACTGCGTACTCGCTTCTCAGATGGATTAAGTAGTAGTTGCACCATACCTTACTGTGGTGGAGGGCCGGATCACGCATTCTGGCCCCTATTTATCACATGAACCCACCGGCTTGGTTTCGTGGCAGTTCCCGGTCCATGTATCATGCGCATAACATATGCATTGATACATAATTCCGGAGCAACGCCCATTACCAAATGGCAAGATGGACTTAATAAAATGAAATGCGGCTTCAAGGAATGAATGAACTCAGTGGTCTGCACCCTATGATTCATACGGAACTTTGGAACGGGGCAATGAAGATATAATTCTAGAGGGTGTATTGGACAGAAGGAAATAAGGGGCTTCTCATAGTGTACTAGATGCCGGTCTCGTCGCGTTTTCCCACGAGGATTCAAACACAGATTGATCCATTAAATAACCAGATATCGCTTTACGCATTTTCGCAGTCCGACAGCCCCTGTACTCATGCAGTTTTATGCGGGGGGCAGGAAGGACGCGAAAAGGGCGCCTTGAATCGTAGCATACATGACCATGAAGACGACGACCCTCGACCCAAACACGGAGTTCGTGGAGCTACCAAGCATCCCCGCCAGCCAGAAATACCATAGGGGATACCCGGAAGACAGCCTGGTAATAATCTGGACGTGATAGTTGGTAATCGCAAGCGCGGCTAGGCCGAGCTGGGACAAGGCCATCGACCGGAGCAGCCGCCCCGCCGCCGAGGACACGGCGGGCCCGGCTTCTCCGCTCCGAATAAGGCTCGAAGGAGCTCGGAGGGTCTCTACTCCCGATCGCATCAGGAGGTAGAGGACGGGTGCAGCAAGAAGGAATAGAGGGATATTTCCGGGCATCCAGTAGCGGAGAAAACCGACGTTCCTGGTTCATGTGTCAGCACCGTGCGGCACGAGAAGGAGGCGGGCTGGGGTTTTACCAGTAGCGCTCCTGAACGAACGAATAGATGCTCGGCAGCGCCTTCGAGCACCACGGCCTTACTCCCTCAGTTTCGGGCGATCCCGAGCAGAACACGAGATAGGCGACGATCTGCGGCACGGCGAAACCGATGGCGACGGCCGAGCCGCCGACGACCAGCGCCAGCCTCTTGCGCGCGCTGGTCAGGGTTGGAGGCGACGAGGCGAGCTCTCCGAGGAGCTCCACCGCAAAGGGCAGGCCGCCGAAGATCCCGTTGCTGCGGAACGTGGCAGCAAACCCGAACCACATGCCGGCGGCCACGACGCTTACGTCATGCGCAATGGTGCGCTTCTTGTCGCCGACGATCCCCTTGGCGAAGAACAGGTAGCCGAGGAACGAGAGGAGCGCGAATGCGCTCTCTGCGTACGGGGCTGACAGGAAGAGCCCCGCCGGCGACAGGATGTGCAGCAACGCGGCGACGAACGGGAGTCTCCGGTTGCCCCGCCCCCAGATGATGATGCCTAGTTGGTAGAGCGCGAGCACCGACAGGAGGTGAGACGCGTAGGAGATGAAGACGCCGACCAGTGGCTCGAGGATATCGCTGTCCTCAAATCCAAAGCCAACGAGAACTTTTTTGCCACGGGGTTAGCTGGGATAGCTTCTAGGGGTTGTCATGTGGAATTGAGTACCGTTTGTGATGAAGGAGATGACGGTCGGTAAGCCACCTCCGAAGGCCCATTCCTGCTCAAACAAGTAGCCCCGACGAGCGGCCTGAACGAAGTAGATAGCATCCCATCTCGTCAGCTTGGTTGCGATGTCAAAGGCGGACTCGTTGGGTGAGGATATCAGGGGGCTGAGGAGAGTGCTGGAGGTATCATATGCCGGGCCGACGCTGCTGCCGATGACGATGGCCAACAGCAGAGCTTTCCACAACGCGAATGCGATAACTAGAGATTGCACCGGGTGTTCAAGATCCAACCCCAGCATTTTTGGAGATGTTATACAGCAACGCCTATATGACGGTCGCTGCTAAGGTACTTCATACGTGAGACTCTCCTCTACCTATACTCCAACATGTGGCTGTAGCCGAGTGTTACGTAGCGAAAAGTACGAGCCGTGCTTTGTGTGGCTCCGATAACAAAAGCAATAGCCACACCCCAAGCACCCCAGTTAGGCGCATTGTGGCTTGACAACCCGAGGGACGGCGGCGGCGTTGGTGTCGCTTTGCATCGTTGCTCGAAGACATACCTGCCTCAGTCTGTTTAACATACCTCGGGTCTTGTATCCTTATACGTGTTCCGCATCCTCGGGGGGGGGGGGGGGGGGGGGGGGGGGGGGGGGGGGGGGGGGGGGGGGGGGGGGGGGGGGGGGGGGGGGGGGGGGGGGGGGGGGGG